>APFE031751085.1:0-147801 GCA_000404065.3 Pinus taeda
CTTCAACATCTTATATTTTAAAGAAAGATGGATAATCAGTGATCATGTGTTTTGTATAACTTCACTCTAGACACAATGGGTTATATTAAGTTATTAACAAAATTATAGTCTCTTCTGACAGCAAAACATTTATAATTTCGTATCTTTTCCTTCAGTATTCTGGATGAGTGTTGTTGTCACCCAAATCCCCACTATCGCCCAAATCCCCACTCTTTAAGCCCAGTGACCTCCTTGATGGCTATGAGAATATTCCTTTAGAATACCTCACCCAATCAATAAGATCAATGCCTTAAATTGGATCTATGGTTGAAACAGAGGAGTTAACTATTTGTTGTCCTACTGGCTGACTATGGAATAACTAGCTTCCCTTAGATCATAGTTTTTAAAGATATAATGGGACAAGGACCTTCTGGAACAAGAAAAAAAAAAATGAAGAAAGAGCAATTATAAAGACAGTAGAGTGAAAAACGACTCTCGCGATGATTTGGAATATCTAAATCCCCAGAATATGTAGTATCTTCTGGAATAACCAGCTTCCCTTAGATCAAAGATTTGAAAGATAAACCGGGACATGGACCTTCTGGAACGAGACAAAAAAAAAAAGATGAAGAAAGAGCAATTATAAATACATCATAGTGAAAAATGACTCTCGCAATTATTTGGAAGCTCTCCAAAACAACATGAGAAATTTTTGAAAAATGGGGCAGAAATCCTCTGCATCTAACGAATCCAATCAAAGGGGATATAACCAAAAGCCTTAACAAAGGGTAAAGGAGGATTTAAAGATATAAAATATTAAATTCAAGCCTAATTGTTGCCTATTTGAGTAGGGTAAAAAAGAATTTGAACTCCGATTGTTGCTATCACTCACCTAGATTTCAAATTCCAAAAGACATGTTCAACCCACCCATGTATACGGGCTAGGCTATATGTTTTAGCTAGAGCCAAATACAAATCCTCTGGGAAATAGATATTTGCAGTAACAGTTCTTAGCCAGCAGGGGTATTTCCTGTGAGCTTATGAAACGTACTTATTCATAATTATAAATTTCATTCTTGCTACATTTTATGTCAGTCACTCCTATATTTTATGTCATTGCTATCATTTATTGATCCCACAACTCAATAGATCAATTGGTAAATATCGTGCTTGTAGCAGTAGCTATTTAGGGTTTGTAAGTGAGGATGAGGATGGAAAGTTGGATGACTGGGAGGCTGTAGCTGATGTGCTAAATCTTTTTGAGGACTCTTTGAAATTGTCAGGAGAAAATGTGAGGGAGGAAATACCAACTGTTGCTCAGTTTCATATCAAAATTTGTTATTCAATGAAAGCAGAAAACAAGGAAATTCTAAAACCACAGTACAAAATCAAGCCCGTAATGATTCCAAATCCTATCTCATTGCCCCGTCTCTCTAAACTGCACAGCTTTGCAGCACAATCTGGGAGGCTATCTGCATGCGTATGACTAATAGGACTAAACAAAGCGATCAAGCCTATATCAACTAAGCAAATTGCAAATACTTACAGCCCAGGATGGACAAATTCTGCGTAAAAGTATTTTTCATTAACAGAAAAAGTTAGTATATTAAAAAGACATGGCAAAAAATGTTTAAAAAAAGTGCACAAAGGTAATCAAAATTACAATCAGAAGTACGAAAAACTTGTATTTTGCATGAACTCTCACTTCCAAAAGGGAAAAATCTGAACCAAAAACTTATGTTGCTTCTAAATTTGAAGATTTGTTCTTCTGAAAATCAAACAGAATATGTATGTAAATATCGTGCTTGTGAACTTGTAAATTTACGTACCTTATTTCTTTAACAATTCGCTGGGTGCATTAATGGAAGTAAATTTACCAGCTCAGAACTACCATATTTATTGATTCATTAGAGCTCGAACTGTCTGATGAGATCAGATTAGATATCAGATGGAGTGGGAATCAACACTTAGTTTACTAACTACTTTCACCTAGTTCAATAGCCTATATTTACTGATAAAAACATGCATGTAGATATATATCGGGTATATGAATGAAAATTTTGAAATTTTAAAAAATCATGTATATTTTTTATATATGGAAAAAATAGTATTGGATCGAATTATAAGTAAAAGTTCAATACGCATGTAATGAAAAATCTAATTTTTAATTTATATGTGTGTGTGTGTGTGTGTGTGTGTGTGTGTGTGTTAAATAATAAATTTAGTAATTATTAAAAGCAAAAGAAAATATATTTTTCCTTATTTCAAATAAGGAATTAGTTCAAATACAAAATTTAGTAATTATGAAAAAAATTAAAATTAGAGATTTTTTTTTAATTCAAATAAGGAATTTAGGAATTTGTTAATTATTTTTTATCTCTATTTTTCTAGCAATATATACTTGTCTCGTATAAAACCTCATGCAAAAAGTTTGGTAACACCCTTGAAATAATATTTACTCTCATTTATTAAATATTTTGTATTTCCACTTTTCAACTTCAGTGACAAAGAAATAATAAATTTAGTTAACAATGAGTAAAATCCATCAAAAGTGTCGCTGAAAGTCATAGTTATTTGATCTATTACAGATGATGAAACTATTAGTGAAATGAAAGATTTCAATATGTGACATAGTAATCAAGATCATTTATAGGAATTCTTACCTATAACTATTCATGTGATACATAACTTTGGTTCCATTACAAGAGATATTGAATAATTAGGCCATGTTCATTTTAGCAATGATATAAACAATAATGTTCATTTTAGCTTACCTATTCAATTAATTTGGCTATTATATCCACTATCGACCACTTGGGAAATATCACATTAGTTTAAAACTTGCTTACTCGGTCTTCACATAACCAATCAATGGGTCATCAATTAACACAGTCACCTTTCCATCATCTACCTTATCCATTTGCCAGCTCACTAAGTTGCTATTCCCCCAAGACACTTAATGCTCTATACATACTTATTGTCTCGATACTTGACACCTAACATACAGACGAGCTTGTCGATTGAAGCCCTAATGTCTCAATACTCGATATCTTGAAAGGCCAATGGTCAGGCTATCAAGTGATCAGGCCCTCGGAAGAGGCTAAAGAGTGTCATTGATACTAATTAGCTGATATATTAACATCCAAAAGCCCAACATCCATGTCATCGCTATGTGGTTACCACCTAGACATCACCTCGGTGCCTAGTCAACCTTCCATTGCCATGTCAACATGCCACATCACTTGCCACATTGGTATGTCATGTCATCTAGACCCACATTGGTGCCACCTCATAATGAGACGTTAGCATGTCAAATCAACTGCCACACAATTGACTGTGGTATCCCCGGATCCACGTCCACTCACCACATCATTACTCTATCGATACCAAGGTTTCTTGTTGGTGACTAGTGTCCTACTTACGAATGTCTACTACCCAATATTCTAACATTTTGATAGGTTGATGTACCAACAACTAATACATTGCATTAGTGTTGGTTGACCTCGAGGTGTCCTTAACACAGTTAGCCCGAAATTTGACCTCTCGATGGACTATAGTCCCCAACCATCAAGTGAGAGTCCTTGAACCCTCTATCTCCATGAGCTAATGGATAATGTAGGGTGATATGCTAATATCAAGGACATGTTAGACATGGCATCTAGGTTAGTTGGGGATTTTTGCACAATTAGGTGATGGGGAGCACTATTTTCCATCATTATAAACCATAGGTATATAGATGGTGTATGGGTATTAATGCGAGGATAATTTTGCCCCACAAGGATGGCTTTGTTTGGGTCCTTGGACATCATCTAAGGATAAACACTATTATCATCCTAGGGCCTAGTATGAGTGGTTTTTAAGGCTTAGTAATAATACACACTATGCACATGGTACAAAACCACCCCCCAATGCCTCTAAGGTGAATAGTTGGCCTAGTGGTCCTCAGGGAGACCATCTAAGGGATGGTTCTTAGGCCCTTGAACATTTTTCAAGGATGAAAACTAGTCCCTTAGGGCCTAAAAGAGGTGTAAGATAATGCTCATGGTCCATGTATAAGCCCAAGCCACCTCAATACAACACATACAAAGAAAATATTTTCCCCACGTATGTTGTATGGACAATTTTTATTTCCCTTTAGTGGTTAATTCGTATTGAAAAGTGTTTGAAATTTTTCATGTTATATGTTGATGCCTATTGCTACACTTTTTATCTTTCACTCTCTATTCTTCTAGCAATATATACTTGTATCATATACAACCTCAAGCAGTATGCTTGGTAACACCCTTGAAATAATATTTACTCATTTATCAAATATTTTGTATTTCGACTTTTCAACTTTAGTCACAAAGAAATAATAAATCTAGTTAACAATGAGTAAAATCCATCAAAAGTGTTGCCATAACAACAAATGGTTATACAAGATTCTCCACCTCCTCCTATGGGTGATGCGGGGAAATGGTAATATGGTCCTCATAACAATGCGTAGGTCCTCATGTTAATTCTCACATTTGTTTTACCATGAGAGAAAAATCATATGACCCTCCTGAGTCAAGTTCTACTTCTAAGGACTTGACCACCCCTTTCGCTTCCACTAGATCTCTCAGATCAGA
The DNA here is from genome assembly GCA_000404065.3 of Pinus taeda. Classification (NCBI taxonomy): domain Eukaryota; kingdom Viridiplantae; phylum Streptophyta; class Pinopsida; order Pinales; family Pinaceae; genus Pinus; species Pinus taeda. The sequence continues at coordinate 4,590 of APFE031751085.1, forward strand.
TAAGCCTATGGCACTGCTATACCACCCACCTAACAGTGTATTCCAAAAGTTAACAAACAATCCTGATGCACAGGCTTCCCATCATTATATTATTATTGAAGAGTTAGTCGAAGCATCATGTGTCATGTCTTCCTTAGAGGATTTTCAGTCTTGCCTCATTTAGCGCAAATCCTTATTGACTACTATTAGAGGGGTAGATCCCTTGGAATATGACTAGGATCATTTTACCACATGGCTTGTCACTTTGCCTATTGAAAATGACTCCCTAATGACGAATTTCGTATGGAAAAATTCATCATGGAGGTCATGGATTCACCTATTGACAATCCTAGGGAGATTATGCGTCTTGATACCTCTAGTCTCCCCAAATGGGAAAAAGTAGATATTGGTAAACTAAATCTCGAATTAACCTAGGGGGCATTTTCTCAGCCATCCTTGGAAGTGTCACCCTTGGACCAAGTAACGTTTTTGGTTTCTAATGTTGAACTTTCCAGTGAATTCTCAAACACACATCCATCATTCAATGAGTTTCTTGTCACCCCTTTATGTATTCATAGTCCTTGTCATGGAGCCACAGTAGCTCACAAGACCACTCACATTTTATGTCCTCTTATTATTCCTAATAACGCTATGATTCTAGGTTTTCCTTGTTATCATCAATATTTAGGAGTTTCATAGTTAAAATTTGTATGGCATGGCCCCATCATGGCACACCTGATGGTACCTCAACTCCTCCCTAAGTTCATGTACGGGAATCCTTTTCTTGTGTCCAAAATAGGCACACATTGACATGATTGTTTTGATTGAGTTGTGATTGTACCTTGTACATAGAAGTGTGTGTGTTGTTTTGTATCCTTTTGGTTTGATGTGTAATGCGATAACTTTTATACTATATAATTTTTGAGAAAAACATTCCAAAAAATTCTAGGGAATGTAATATTCTAGAAAAAATATATGGATGTTGGTTAGAAATGACTAATCTGATGCTTTGAACGCCAAACAATACACTAAGTATGGATGTTGGTTAGAAATGACTAATCTGATGCTTTGAACGCCAAAAAATACACTAAGTATGGATGTTGGTTAGAAAAGACTAATCTGACGCTCTCAAAGCCAAACAATACACTAAGAATGAATGGAGGAGGCATATTCCTAGTGTTGAACCAATGTTCCTGCTCCAACAAGTTCAAATGAATGGCCCAATATATGCAAAGGGGTAAAAAACATAATGATGACTACAAAATAAATATAAGGAAGGAAATTGGTTGATAACACTTCATATTATTTTCTTATGCCATACATAATACACTAGGATTATATTTAAATTTTAAATTAATATGAAGTATAAAATTTATTATATTTGTAGCATGTTGAGAATTGGGAAAGAATAGACTAATCTGCCATGCATTCTAAATTTAGTGATTAGTCGAAAATTGCATGGAGTTTCCTGGAAGTGTTAGGGTTTGCAAGAGTTCGTGGGATTTTCCATGGAAGCACGCAGGGGAGGGAGCTCCACTCCCTTCTATAGGCAGGTAGTGGCTAGTCAAGGAAAGAAACCATTAGAGAGTGTCATAGGTCCTTCAGGTGAGGGGACAAGGATTATAGAAGAGGAAGAGGATTCAAATAAGACAAAGGAGAATAACATCAACAAGGAAAATTAGCAAGAAGACAATGAACAGGGAGTGAATAACAAAGCACGAAAAGGGCCATGTAAACCCAAAGCTGAGGTCACTCCCAGAGTAGTTTTAAATGATCCTGCTCTGTAGGCGCATAGAGACCACATGAGGACATATGCTATCATTTGTAAATTCATGGCAGTATGGCCCACAGAAAACGCTTTACAGTCATGGATTAAATATAACTAGAAACCAAAAGGAAGCATTGACCTACATCTTGGGTCTAAGGGTTTCTTTACGGTAGTCTTCACAAATATTAAGGACAAAGACAAAGTGTTTGAAGGAGGGCCCTACTTCTATGCAGCATCAGGCCTTTATATGCGGTTGTGGATAATGAACTTTGTCCCTGAGAGAGAAACATTCACTTCTATCTCAGTTTGGGTAAGACTCTACTCATTACCCCTTGATTACTAGCAAACGAAATTGTTATCTGCTCTAGGAAACAAGTTAGGGCATTTTGTCAAAACTTCTGAAGCCACCAAGAAGGGTAAGTACACTTCCTTCGCAAGAATATGTGTGGAGATGGATCTCTTTGGAGCTCTTTCCGATGAGGTCATTTTAGAAGTTTTGGATGAATAATGGGTGTAAACAGTTGACTATGAACATATTCCTTTCAGATGCTGAAAATTCCATGAGCATGGGCACCTATTTAGAAACTTCCCTCTCAGCAAACTAGAGAACAAAAGTAAGGCGAACACAAAGAAAGATACTAAAGGCTTTCAAAAAGTGGTTCATAAAGGAAAGGGGGCACGAGGGGGCTAAAGCAGCAGCAAATAGAAGGACCACAGACTAATATGAATAGGTTCCAAGTTCTGGAAGAAGAAGAAGAGATAACAAAGATAGATCGGGTAATGGAAGGAAGCCCAGGGGAAAAGGGGGAAGAGGAAGACACAGCTCAAACACAGGATAGTATCAAACGGAAAGAGACTATGTGAGCAATGCAGAACTAGAGATGGACCAAGAAATGACCTAGAGTGAGGTGGAAACAGAAGATCATGAGCTACAGGAGATTCTTGACAGGGAACACCTAGATCTGGAAGGATTCTTGAAACAGGGGACCATGAGTGGGGTAAACTCTTTACCGCCAAAATAATTTAATAGGGTACAACAGTTGTTCCTATGGAAAACTCAGGCTATAGGGCTGAACAAACAAGGAAAAAGTGAAAGGAAGGGCAACAAAGGTGTTAAAACCATGAAAAACACACCGAGATTAGCTCCCAGAATTCTAGGAAAGAAAAGAGGCAGGAAAAAGGAGAACGATTGATTAAAGGAATGTGGAAAGCTAATGATAGATTCAGGTAAGATGAAAGATCTAACCAGCTACTCCTTTACAAATCTTTAATAATGAAGTTTACATCTTGGATAGGTGCACTTTTCAATTTTCCAACTTCTCCTTAGCATCATTGTCATCCAATATCACGTTTATCAGATTCACCTTCACATTACACTCTTTCTTGTAGAAAAATAAGGGCACTTGTAGCAATTTGCAACTCAACTTCTAAGCTTGCCCAAATTCACACGAAACACATGATTTTCCTTAATGCTCTATACATACTTATTGTCTCGATACTCGACACAAAACATACATACGAGCTTATAAATTGAAGCCCTAATTTCTCAATACCTGATATCTTGAAAGGCCAATGGTAGAGCTATCAAGCCACTGGGCCATCAGGAAGAGGCTAGAGAGTGTCATTGATACTATTTAGTTGATATCTTAACATCCAAAAGCCCAACATCCACATCGTCACTATTTGGTTACCACCTATACAACACCTCGGTGCCAAGTCAACCTTCCATTGCCATGTCAACATGCCACATCACTTGCCACATCGGTATGCCATGTCATCTAGACCCACAGTGGTGCCACATCATAATGAGACATTAGCATGTCAAATCAACTACCACACAATTGACATGCGGTATCCCCGAGTCCACATCCACTCATCACATCATTACTCTATCGTTATCAAGGTTTCTTGTTGGTGAATAGTGTCCTACTTACTAATGTCTACTACCCAATATTGTGACATTTTGATAGGTCGATGTACGAAAAACTAATACATTGCATTAGTGTTGGTTGACCTTGAGGTGTCCTTAATACAGTTAGCCCGACATTTGACCTCACGATGGACTATAGTCCCCAACCATCAAGTGAGAGTCCTTGAACCCTCTATCTCCATGAGCTAATGGATAATGTAGGATAATATGTTAATATCGAGGACATATAATCTAGACTAGGTTAGTTGGGGCTTTTTGCACAATTAGGTGATGAGGAACACTATTTTACAGCATTATAAACCATAGGTATATAAATGTTGTATGGGTGTTAATGTCAGGATTTGCTCAACAAGGATGAATTTTGTTGGGGCCTTGGACATCATCTAAGAAGAAACACCATTATCATCCTAGGGCCTACGAATGGTTTTTAAGGTTTAGCAATAATATAAAATATGCACATTGTACAAAACCACATCCCGGTGCCTCTAAGGTGAATGGTTTATAGAATGCAAATGTGTGTTTATATAATTTATAGGATGCACAGGTTAGTTAATATTACATGGTTTGTTTTAATAAAATAAATGGGCAAATTAATAGAGTTACTCAACATTTAAAAAATTATTATGATGAAGACTTTTCAAACAATTTTGTGGGAAAATTCAAAATTTTGTGGGAAAATTCAATTAATAGAACTGCTCGCAAATGACCGTTTAAAAAAATATTATGAAGTAGACTTTTCAAAACATTTCTGTGAGAAAATTTAAAATTTTGTGGGAAAATTTAAAATTTCGCTTATCTCCTTGGCTAGGCTTGGCTCGAATCGGCTGTTCTTATCTCCTTGGCTCGAAGTCCCATTGGCTGAACATTATCTTCCAACGATTGATTAAGGTGTCGCTGTCAGGGTTCACACCCAGTAGGAAAGCTTATTTTCTAAACCAGCTATCTTATATTATTATATGATATTTGGCAAGGTGGGCTCTAAATATCTGGTATTCAACGATTTGGGAAACTTTTGAGTAGACAAATCAGTGTGCTTTGAGGAGCAATAGCCAAGACAGGTTTACCAGCTCTGCATTTACTGCTATTTTTTCTGTGAGGCCGATCTTCCATATTTTTTGCCTAAAATAGGTATGTGTTTTAGCTTTCGCTTTGTTTTCTTAAAAAATAGCTCCTTTGAAGATAGGGTGTAGAAACTGCAGGCAAAATTTTCATGTATGTTTTAGCTTCTGGATCCTCTCCAGTGCCATTCCTGCCTCCTCTATAGCCTCCTCTATATCCACCTCATGCACCTCCTTAGTTGTTCCTGGGGTCACCTCCTCAACTCGAAAATAATTTCTTTTCAATCATTTTTCGATTGTATGGAGGGTGCAACAATTGTTCCTAGGGTTTTCCATTGTATGGAGGGCACAAAAGTTGTTCCTGGGGTCACCTCTTCAACTCAAAAATAATTTCTTTTGAATCATTTTTCCATTGTATGGAGGGCACAATAGTTTTCATTAGTATTAGTATTTGGAGGGCATTTCTCTGCTGAGGCATACCATCCCACTTTCTTTGGTTATCAAAGAGTTTTCCCCAATCAGTTCCTGCCCTGCAATCATCTTTGACATTGCTTGCATGCCCATCATAAATGAAAATAGGCGGATGAATTCAAAGGTATCTCCACTTCCCCTGAATTTCTTTTGATGTTTGCACATCAAATCGAAGGCTTGAGGAGATGATTGATCAAGAGGGGGCACATGTACGCCTAGTGCTGATTTTGGTGGAGATTAAGGAGGGGACCCTCTGCTCTTAGTCTTTTGTAAAGTTATGATTATGCTTAGGGCATACCTTATGAATCATTAGGGGAGACGGATCCTTTGGGTAAAAAACCTTGACAAATTAGATCTCTATTGTGGAGAGTAGAGTGAAGGTTAGTAATTTCGTCTGCGGATGGGGAAGATTTACAATCGCACACACAGACATTTGAATTGCAGAGACAGAAGTAGAAGAGACAAGGACCATAGCAGAACGAGGAAAGTAGAAAAGATACACAACAAGCGATATCATAGTAGAACAAGGAAATTAGAAGAGATAGGGACCATAGCGGCTTCCTCCCACTCCAGCAAGAATCATTACATCATGTTGTATACCCTACCGGATTCCCAGTCGTTGCAGATTTCGTCATAACCTGTCATCTCAGGGTTAAAATTATATTAAAGCACACTTGACTATTGACCTTCCAAAAAATCATAAAAATTTTGTTCTTGGCACTTCTGCACTTGCTAAGACAACGATGAAGGAAAAAATACTAGTTGTGGCTGAGCAGTATATGGATATCTACACCAAAACCCAAAACTGGGTGAATCTAGCAGATCTTGCATTGCAACACCTTAATAAGGGTATACTGATGATAGGGGTATATCGATTTTATCAATAGGATACATATGTTTGTATAGTTTTTTATTGTCTTAATCATATGATGAAAACCAGAGTACAAGAATATAGGTTTCAATGCTTTGCAGCTATTGAGTTCTTGAGGCTCGGTTGCAACTTGGAGAACTAGGAATATTTTGAGAAGAGTATATATATTCTTGTCAATCCATGTCCTTTCCTTGCAGGACATTGAGAGGGGTATATAGATTCTTCTCAATGGAAAACAGTTGTCGTTTATGTGGTTGTTTATGATCTTTCCATTTATTCACGTATTTTTGTAATATGTAAAAAGTTTCAACCTCATTAAATGACACTTACACAGCTAGAATACACCAGTGCTACCTCTAGAGAGATAAAATCAGTTGCACTCATCTGATTCCTCAGTGCTCAAGATACTGGCCCATTGTATAAACATAATCAAAGGGAATATCCTTCACTTTGACAAGTGAAATAGCTAGTAAACTCAAGGCAGCAATATCAAGATGAGTCCATATGTGCTACATTATTAGATTGACTTGGTAAACTGATATCCTGTTGCCTGTTCAGATTATTGGGGCTACCTTTAGATTATTTCTTTTTGATTGTACAGACTTTAAACACATACCCAACCCATTTCCTTGTAAGCATTACTAAGCATAGGATGATAATATGGGGCATTTTCTTGGATCGGATTCCAACTTAGTTATTTCCTCTGCTTTTGGGCATATGTAAAGTTAAGTGCATTTTAATGGAATGTGATTGCTTGTTTCTGTGTTAAGATATCTGCATATTTCCTTGCTGACACTTTCACATCAATGTAAGAGAAGTCCTTATAATCAAATGGGTATTTATCCCAAGAGTTTATTCTTGCACATTCCCACACTTTCAAGGCTTGCATATGTGCCATAAATCATAAGCAAGTACCCAGACTTGGAAGAAAACTCAAAGTTAGAACCACTTTTGATAACGTATGGGTCCTCTTCCTAAGACAGTTGTAGAGACTTCTCCCTTCAACACAGTTGGGCTTTAAGACTACAACTAAGACGTGCTAGGTCTCCTTACTTGAACAACACCTAAAACACATCCCTTAGGACTACGTATTGAGTCTCTTTCTTATTGTGGATTATGGGTTCATTTAGGCTCCCTTTGGCTATGTCTTTGCTATGAATAGAAGATTGTAGCTACGGCTCTTTTGGGGCTTCCTTTGACAGCGTATGGAAGCCTCCTTGTTGTGATGAAGAGCCTTCTTTTGGGACATCGAAGGAGCCTCCCTTCACTATGATTTAATCCCTTTAGGACAGAATATAAGGCTTGCGGCTAGGGCATGTTGTACAGTAACTAGGGCTCCTCCAAGGCTATCCTAAAGGGCTCTTTAGATTAATCCTACACCTCTTGACGAGACTGTCCTGTTGTGCCACTGCTGCACTATGTCATGGTTGTGCCGTTGTGCCACTGCTGCACTATGTCATGGTTGTCTCGTTGTGCTTTGCCATACTATAACAACACCATGAATTTTCTACACTAAATACTAGTTGTCCCATGTTGTACCACTGTACCATTGCTGTCCCATTGTGCACTATATGCCATTGACCATTGTTGTCTCATTGTTGTAACATATGCTGCACCATACTGCACCAAGTTGCCTTTGATGTCCCATTGTTGTATCATTGCAGCACCATGTAGCATTATTGTCCCACTGTTCAAACAGACATCTTGTTGTCCATACTACTACACCATTGTTGCACCATACATCTTGTTGTCCATTCTGCTGCACCATTGCTGCACCATACATCTTGTTGTCCATACTGCTGCACCACTGTTGCACCATACATCTTTCTGTCATCGATATTACTACTATGGTCCCTAACCCCATTTCCCTGCTCATTAATCAGATGATAGGTACTTCCAATGAGTCTCAGATTGCATGGGTAGGGTGCCTTGATAAGAGAACTGATCATATTTCCCACAGGAGAGCTAATCATCCTGGCTCACAGGAGAATGAATCATCCTATCCCAAAGTCACCTTGGGGTATTACAGGGGAAGGCTAAGCTATTAATCTTGTACACAGTGCACCATTAGGGGAGGGTGAGTCGCCCTATGGTCACGTGTTACTCCAGTAAGTACCTCAAGACCCTTAGATCTCCCAAAGCTCAATGCATGCAACATGCAGGACCCTTATACGAAGGTCTCTCAACGAATCCAGGTTGTTCGGGAAAGTCAGAGATTTGACCTTTCCCCTAGGCTTTAACAAAATGTTTGCAACCTGTACATCAGTCTCAATGCGATGGAGCCTCCTGGCTCATCAACTTACCATATTATAGATAAGTTCGTATCTGATGTCTCTCTACTGGAGCAATCATCGAATACAGGATTCCTCAATAATTGAATGCCCCACTAGTTGTCATAGAGGATCACAGTGGTATTCATCATGTGTACAAACAATGCACTAAAGAGCTTCCACAACCAAGCAGCTTTGCACAAGATCATACTCGTAGCTATGTATTCGGTCTCAGTGGTGCTTATAGAAATCGACATCTGCTTCTTGCTCATCCATGATATCGAAGCATAATCCAAAGAGAACTAGCACTGAGAATTTCTATAGTGATCCTCCCCATTTCCTACCCAGTCAACATTCGAATAATCATGCAGCTTCATATTTCAGGCAGTGAATCTCAATCCATGAGAGATTGTGCTCTGAAGATATCTCAAAAGATTCTTGGCACCAATCTAGTGAGGCTCAACCAAATATGAGCTCACCATGCTAACTGCAAAACATATATACAGATGAAATTTCACGAAGAACATCAATGCAAATGAGTTTATGAAACTTAGAGGCATTTCCCAAATCTAGTCTGGCATCATCACAATATAACTTTTGAAATTTAAGATCCTCGAGGTAGTCACAGTCTTGTAGTTTACCATTCAACATTTGGAATCCAACTCTCTCTTACTTTTGCAAGTGATAGGGTCTGCACCTATCAGGAATAGGTCATTCTTAGAAGGTGTCGGTATGAGAGGTCTATCATCCACAATCTCCAAAAAATGGTTTGGATTGGCTTCACTCTTAGTGAACCTCAGCTTCATCTGACAATTATCAATCCTCTCATATCAAACCCGGGTTGATTTGCTTCAAGCCTTAGAGGGCAGCGTATTTGGCGCAGAGGCTCAAAGAGGCAAGCGTATTTGACGTAGAGGCCTAGAGAGATGATGCAGGGCCTCCTGGGGCTGACACAGGCCTAGATAGGCTGATGCAAGGCCAACGCTGGGCAAGGAGAGGCTGACGTAGTCCAGATTGGGCAGTCACTGGGGTTTCAGTGCAATTCTGTGCTAAGGAGCTACCGGAATGATTATCTGGGGTTTCAGCCAGGAGATTTGTTAGAAACTGTGAGGTATTACTGCTAAGGAAATTCTCTGTTGGGTAGGCCAGTTTTGACACATAGATTGTACTCTGATATTGCTTAATAAAAAAAACCCTCAAATAGCTGCACCGGTTTTCCCGCATTGGGTTTTTCCAGGGACATTGGTCCAAAAATAACAACGTCATATGATGTGTTTGTTTCTGTTTCTTTTAGTAGCCTTTTGTGTTGCAAAAAACACCTCTTATACTCCCTTTTTCTTCAACTAGCCTTTTGATAGTAATATAATATGTGGCAAACCTAGTGTCACAAGGCCTGAGCAACTCTCTAGATGCATTATTCTTGTACAAGCTCAATGTGAGTTGATTGTTAAATATGAAGTGAGAAATTTGTTTCCCCCTCCAAATTGTCTCATTAATCCATGGAAACTTTGACAAGTGATGTAACAATAAGTCAAGACAATGAGCAGCACAAGGTGTCCAATATATTTTTCTGTATTTATCCATGATCATTTTTCATGCTCCGACACAATTTGAAGCACTATCAGTTATAACCTGGACCACATTTTCTTCTCCAACCTCAAGAATAGCTTCCTCTAAAATCTTGAAAATAAATTTAGATGTCTTCTTAGTCCCTGATGCATCAACTACTTTAAAAAAAAGTACCCCTTTAGGGCAATAAACCAACACATTAATAATAGGTCTACGATTCATATCTGACCAACCATCTGATAAAAGTGTGCACCCTGTTTCCTTCCAAGAGTCTTTTATCTTCTACGAATTGTTTGTAACTCTTTGTTTTGACCTCTTCAAAAGAGTGGTCCTTATAGTCTCAGAAATTGGAGGGATATATCCTTTACCAAATCCTGCCATCGTCTTACACTCATTGATGAAGTAAGGGCTTCTTGCCACATTAAATAGAATTGCAGATTCAAAAAGCATATTAGCTATAGCATCATCAACTTCTTGTTTCTGCATGGGCTTCCAAAGAGAATTTAATGTAGATGTCCCACTTGATTTACCGATCTTTTACTAAGATGAAGTCCCAACACCAACCATGCTTGACGAAAGTGCAAAAAATGAATTGTAATTCATTGTAATTTCTTTTTGAACACGTTGTCTTTTGTTTTCATTCGTTTTCTTAGCCTTTTGTATATTTTCATAATCTTTCTAAAGTGTCTCCTTGAGCTCTGCTGACACATTCTTGCAACCTTCAACAGCACCTCCTTTTCCATTAGTGACAAAAAGTAAGTGGTTCATGACTCTAGTTAAAGATCCGAAAAACTCATTATTACATAGCTTGCATTTCAAATGCCTCCCATGGGGCCTGTCCAATTTCTCCACATATTTCCGTCCTTCTGCCGTTGACTTTGGAGGTGCCATGACAAATGTGTCTGCATTTTTGTTGGCAATGGCATATTAAGATTAAAATTTAAATAAATGATAAAATAGTGAAATTCAAATACAAATAAAACTTGATATTTTTTTTTTTTTTGTAAGTTGGGTAGGTCCTTTTCTATTAACATAAAAGAATATTTACAAAATCAGGGTGGCCTCACCCCGCCCCGAAGGGAAACCGGTTATCTTGACCACCCAAAGTTTTCCACAACAAAACAAAAATAGAAAGTTTCCATCTGTTCAATCCTAGCTTCAAGTCCTTTATCTATATTCCTATTTCTGCCTATATACTGCTTCCTATTTATAAAAACAACAAAATTTTTCATGCCTACAGTATAGAAAAAACAAAACAGATCCCCAGATGAGACAGAAACATGCCTTTGATCATTTCTTTTCTGGCTCAGCTTGCTGAGATTTTTCCTTCTTCACCAGCATTCCACTTGCTTCCAGCTGTTGATGCAGGTCCTCCAATCTTTTATCTTGCATAAGCAGGGTTATGACTATGTTCTTCAGTTCTTTTTTCACATTTGGGATGCTCTGTACCATCTCAGCCATCTCCATGGTCACCTGTTCCAAGGCTTTTGCCATGAGCCTCTTAATGACCCAGTACAAGTGAAGAGACTGCTTGTAAAGGGTCATTCTACCCCTAGTATGACGAGGGTCAGGCATGAGAGAAATCCAATCTTCCATCTCTTCTTCAGATTGAGCCTGGATGGCTTCTTCTTCCCAATGCTCCATGATTCTCCTGATCTTTCGGTTAGATTTCTCCCTGTACTCCTGCTCAGCAATTCTAACTCTATTTCCAATAGTTTGTCTTGTTCGTCGCCTCTCCTCTACCGCGATAGGCTCTGCTTCTTCCTCTAGGCTTGGGCTGCATTGGCGCCCTCTCCGTCCTCTCCTCTCCGCCAGGTCCTTCCTCCGACGACCACCTCGGCCCCTGCGTCCCCGTCCTCCTCTGCCTTTGCCACGGGATCCTCCCCTGCCCCTTCCTGCGAACCGAGTTGGGTCCTCTGCCGCGTCATCGTCATCCTCGTTTGGTAGATTTTTCCACCTGTCTTTCCATACATCCCCTTCCTGGTTTTCCTCCTGCTCTTCGCTTTCCTCCTCTGATATCTCAAAAACGTGTATTTATGGCTGCCCTTCGTCCTCCACCTTACGCTTGCCTTTCCTGTCTGTTGTACTCTTGCTCTGGTCTTCAGGACCCCCGCTGCGCAACCATATTCTCCCACTCCCGCTACCTTCCTCCTCCATATTCCTTCTCCCTCTGCGCCTATCTCCTCCCACTTCCCTTACGAAATTGTCCAGGCTGCAATGGTGCTCTGGGCTCCTGAATTCAGAATTATTGCTCTCCGCTGGACTCTGCTCCCATCGAAAGCATTCATACTTGAAACTCGTCTGCTCCGTGAAATTATTACCGAGGTTATGTTGGTAGATACGCCCAAGGCCAGTATCATTGTTTTCTGTTCCCCTCGTCGTCCTTCCGTCCCTTCCCGTGCTCAGACCACCTACACCATTTTCCTGTCGGTCGTTCCACTTGCCTATGGCAATTATACCTTGATCACCTTCGCCTGCGACCTGATTCATGCGCCGCCAGTTCATTATTACTCTCCTCGCCAGCTCATCCAGCCCGATCGGGCGGTCAGTTTCCTCTTGCATTGTCCAATGTAGCCTCATCATGATCCTGGTTTAAGATTGTTTTAAGACCGTCCCAGTTATGATCATTCTCTAGGGATGGCCAACTTCTGTCCAATTTACTATCTGCTACTTTGCTCCCCCAATTTGCTAGGAAGTTTGCAGCCTTGTTTCCATTTCGTCGAACATGATTGATAGTCTTGTACTCAATCTTGTCCAACAATTCCCCAATGTCTTTTATGATGGCCGCTATCCGCCAGCTTTTGGCTACTTTCTCCCATCTCTGCCCGTCCTTGAGTTTCCGCAACATCTCGATCGTGATTTGCAAATCTCCTTCAATTTCCAGCTTCAAGTATCTATTTCGAACAACTATTCTCAGGCCCTCATGAACAGCCCAAAGTTCAGCTTCATTATTCGTCATCTCTCCCACCCATTCAGCAAACACCCATCTGGTTTTTCCTTTTCCATCCCGGAAAACACCTCCAAGTCTTGCCGGGCCTGGATTGCCTTTCGAGGCTCCATCGAAGTTCAGCTTTATAGCATGGATCTCAGGGAAGATAAATTGATTGGGACTTTGAAATTGGGGGGTTCTTTTCCTTTCTTTTCTCGGGTATAGCATACTAAATTCTAAATTCAGCACAGAGGCTATTCTTCCTTCATTTTGGTCCATCTTCCAGTCCTCCTCATCCCAATGTTCTGAAAGCACAATTTCCTTTATTGCTTGCCTTATCTCTTCCCAAACCTTTTCTGGTCTGCTGTTTTTCCACCTGAAAATTCTTTTGTTGTGTTCCTTCCATATAAACCATTTCACAAAGCCAACCGCTAGATTCCATATTCTCTTGACCACTTTGCTATGGAATTGTCCTTGTCCCCATTGATCAATGGTCTTTTGTATATTAGTCGGGTCTCTCATGGTTCTACCAAATAGGAGTCTGATCTGTTCCCATATGCCTTCCGCATAAGAGCACTTGTTTAGGAGGTTTTCTTGATTTTCAGATTCCTTGTTACAGAGGCTGCATCTTGAAGGGCCTTGGAAACCCAAGGTTCTGGTAAGGTGGACCTTGATTGCCTCCAGGGTGTTAAAGATGAAGGTGCATGATTTCTCCTTATTAATCTCCATGCCAGAGGCGACCGTGAAGACATCCAAGACTTCCTTGATTATCCTGACTTCCCTGAGACTGACTTCTCCAAAGAGCATAATATCATCAACAAATTGTTGATGGGTGATTGCTAGATTATTGCCCCAAAGCTTTAGACCTCTAATATTATTTCTCCGAGCTTCTCTTTGTATAATTCTCCCGAGACCATCCGCAGCCAGAATAAAGAGGAAGGGTGATAAAGGGTCACCTTGCCTTATCCCCCTTGATGCGTTGAAGGTCTTTGTTGGCGAACCATTAACCAAGATTGAAAAAATTGGGGTGGATACCATGCTTAAGATCCATTCAATCCAACGCTTTTAAAAACCATATGCTTCCAGAACCGCACTGAGATATCTCCAGTTCAGGCGATCATACGCCTTTGAGAGATCTAACTTGATCATCATTCCTTTCCGCTTATTGTGATTGAGGGAGTGAATTACCTCTTGGGCCACCACTAAACCATCTAAGATTTTCCTTCCTTCCACAAACCCCGTTTGTTCAGGGGAGATGATGCTCGGTAAAAGCGGTTTTAATCTCTTAGCTACCAGGGAGGCAATTACTTTATAAATAACGTTACACAGGGCTATAGGTCGAAAACCTTGAGCATCCTCAGTATTATTAGTTTTAGGAATCAAAGTTAAGAAAGTAGAGTTAATACCTGACCACATTCTGTTCTTTAACCGGGATTCTTCGACAACTTCCAGGATGTCCTGCCCCAGAAACTTCCACCTAGCTTGATAAAATTCAACTGTAAAGCCATCCGGCCTCGGTGCTTTTCCTCTTTTCATGTTCATAATCACCTCTTCAACCTCTGCTAGTGTTGTTGCACGCATAAGGCCTTTTTTTTGTTCATCTGTGATCATTTTTGGGATTTCCTTACATATTTGTTTTATTGCTTCCCCTCTTTCATCCTGGGATTCGGTGAGGATCCCTTTATGATGATCAAACAGTACTTTCTCTATCCTGTCCTGTTCTATTACTCTCTCTCCAGCTTCATTTTTAATTGAGAAAATCTGGTTGCGCTGCCTGTGCTGGATCATTGCTTGATGAAAAAATTTAGTATTTCTCTCACCTTCCCTAAGCCAATTTATTCTTGACTTCTGTTTCCATAGGATCTCCTCCTGTTTTCTCCTTTCCTCCAGCTGGCTTATTATTCTTCCCTCCTCCTTGATCCTTTCTTCATCTCTTCCCTCCAAGATAATTTTCTGCTGCACTTCTTCCATTGCCTTTTCGAGATTTTGTTTGTCCTCAAAGATGTTCCCAAATACCTCCTTATTCCATTTTCTAATTCTGTTTTTTATTTCCTTAAGCCTTAATTGGAAAGAGTGCATTTTGCAGTGACCTCTGGCTTGGCTCTGAGTCCACCATTCTTCTATTTTAGAAAGGAAGTCCAGATTTCTGAGCCAGAAAGACTCAAATCGGAAAGGTTTCTTGCTTTTGATTTTTTTGATGTCAATTTCTAAACATATCGGCGAGTGGTCAGAGCCTAAGCCTGGGAGGATTTTTGCCTCAATGAAAACATCCCTGTTTAGAACTTGCTCCGCTAGGAGAAATCTGTCCAGCTTTGATGCGATCTGATTCCTGCCACCTCTCCTATTATTCCATGTGAACACCCCGTTTGAATTTGGAATGTCCACTAATCTTAGATTTGTTATGAGCTCATTAAAATCGTCCATGCTTGGGTCCTGTCTCCTGATACCCCCTCGTTTCTCTCCTAAATCCCGGATCAGATTAAAATCGCCCCCAATGATCCATAGATCATCTTGGATTATTTTCCTTACTGCTTGAATATCTCTCATGAACTCTTTTCGACCCCTGGGAAGATGAGGGCCATACACTCCAGAGATGAGGACTCTCTCCCTTGTTCCTGCTATCCTACATACCCCATATAGAATTCTAGGTAGGCTGATCCAATTTTCAAAAATGACCTCGTCTGGGTTCCATAAAATTGCTAATCCACCAGCAGTCCCTTCCGCGTCCTGGGCCATGACTTCAAACTTTGATTTTGATTTTTCCAAAATTTCTTGTATCTGCTGCTAATTCATTTTAGTTTCTTGGATCAACATTACACTGGGTTTATCTTTCTTCAGTCTCTCCTTCATATATCTCTGCTTTCCTTTGCTATTAAGTCCCCTTATGTTCCAGCTTGTGATAATCATTTTAAAACTTTTTGGGAGGGTGTTGAAATACCTCAGACAAAGGTATCACTTTTCCAGAATTGACAAGAGTTTCCCCTACTGCCTAGATCGTCTCAATCAAGGGTTTTCTCCCTCTTTTCCTTCCTCCTTTTCCATGTCTGTCCATTCCTATGCTTTGAGATCCTATCGCTTCTGATTGCTCTGATCCGATCTCCATCAATCCCCCTTTCTTTTCCTTGAACTTTTGAAAGGCCTCCTTGTATTGCTGCTTCTGGATTTCAGGGATGAATCTCTCATCTAAGTTTCTCCATTCCTGCAATAGTTTTTTCATTATCCTCTCTTCTTCAGTTCCATTCTCTTTCCGCTTATCTGACCCTTGTGTGAGTTGTTCATCTGTTGTTTCCTGTAGTTCTCCCATTTCCACTTCAGCTTCTTTAGATTGACTACTGCTTTTGCCTAGGGTATCCGCTGTGATTTCCATCGGAATAGTTTCCATAGCCGGCTCTTCCTGTTTTCTTTCTTCAGTCTCCTCTTCCTCGTCTTGAAGGGCGTGGAATTTGTTTTGATTTTCCACTGGGATGTTTTTTCCCTTTGCTTGCTCTTTCTTATCCTCGGAGCGGGGTTTCTGCCTCCTATGCACTTCCCTAAAACCCCTTTCTGCAGTCTCGTTTGCCGCGGTTTTTCTTTGCTCTTCTTCCATTATCCTTTTGAGATCACCTTCCCTGTTCTGTGGGCATTCCCTGTACAAGTGACCGTATTCATGGCACTTACGGCATCGGAAGGGAATGTGCTCGTAGTTTAATGGTTGCTGCCAAATCTCATCATGATACTCCACATCCACAAATTCAGGCAATGGTTCTGCTATATTCATATATACGCAGATCCTTGCGTATGATGTAAATTTCCCCTTTTGGTTGTTTCTGCAACTTTTACAAAATCCCCTATTGAGTTTCTGATTCCTTCTAAAATCTCAGGGTTCCAGAATTCTGTTGGTAAGCCAAACAACCGGACCCATACAGGAGCAGCAAGCAGTTTTTCTGCATCTGGGTTGTACCTCTCCTCCCAGTGTCTCATGAATAGCCCTGCATTATTCATAAAGTATGGTCCCTCCTTGAAGATTCTTTCCTTATCCTCCAGATTTACAAAAATGACTGTAAAGAAACCCTTGGCACCCAGTTTCAGGTCAATATGCCCTTTGGGTTTCCATCTTAATTGGATCCATTTTACCAAATCTCTCTCAGAGGGCTAGAAACCTATAAACTTACAGATTAAAGCATGGTCTTTCATATAAGAGCGATAATCTTCCAGTTTATTATTTGGGATCACATACCTTGGTCATTTCTGAGCCCTTGGAAGGCATCTACCTCTCATTCTTGCTTGCCATTGACTGCCCATAACCAGATTGTATTTTCCGTTGTCCATCTGTGGTTCTGATCTGCTTCCTCCGCTGGATTCCCCGACAACCACATTTTTAAAGTAGGGGATCTCTCCCCTCCCCGGAAAAACTTCCATGGCCGCCTTCAGAATTGGACGATCGAGGCTGATCTCCTCTTTCTATTTCCCTACGCAGCTTCTTACCAGGCTGGTTACGTGCTCTCGCTCCTGTGCTAAACTTCGATCTCCCCAAAAACTTTTCTGGTGCGCCGACACGCTGCAAAACCCTAAGATTCCTTACCAGAGTGTCTCTTTCTTCTCATCCCCGAAATCAATTCCCCATTGTTCCACCAAAAACTTGATATTTTGATTAAAAAGTAAGAAGTAAAAAAAATTATTGAATCATACTAGGTCCTAGGATACATGGTTTTGCACAATTTTCTTTTACTTCTTATTCTCTATTTAGTGAGATTGAATGCCAATCCCCAAGCAAGCACAATTTTCTTTTACTTCTCATTCTCTATTTAGTGAGATTGAATGTCAATCCTCAAGAAATCATTAAGTTCAATAGCAACCAACTCTCAAACCCACAATGTTCACTATGCAAATGGATATGCATGAAATATTCAAGGAGATAAGCTTATTTTCTGATCAAGGTGAAAGTGACATAACTTCAACCTAACAATATGTCTTTTAATATAAATTCTAATTTTGAGTTTAGACAAATTTTAAATATTCCTTCTATATTTTTTTCATAGCACATTATAACAGTCCTAAGTTAGTTGGAAACTTTACTAAAGTGCAAGAGGAAAGGATCTAAAAAGATCCACTTTCAAGCCACTTGTTGCCCCTTCATAGAAACAGAGTTAGAGACACTCTAGTGTTGCTGCTTGTAGGAGCTCCTAATCCACGTGACTCGGATATAGGATGATATAAAAATATGAAAAAATAATATATATTTTGTTAATTTTTTTCCTTTTTTAGATGATTAGAATGTAAAATATTAATGTATGTCCAAAGTTTTGAGTCGTTAGCTCAGATAATATAACTATAAGTTATTATATGATGGACTAGAGAGTCGACGGTACTTGTGTTACGTGTAACGTGTTCTAGTCATGCACACTGCAGTCAATGCTGAAGCTCGAACGGAGGTGCAACAAATCATGATTCGCATTGCATAGCCTACAGCTATAGCTTACAGGCTCACACGATAGTGGGCACGGGCTCAAGCAGCCACGTAATCAGCGACTAGTAGTGACTGAACTCGCAAGGTGCCGGTGTGCCACTGTGGGACCACACCGATCTCCTCGAGGCTCACACTGCACAGCGCAATCAAATGCACAACAATATGCCAATACAAATGCACTCCCGCTATGCCAATACAAACGCTCTGCTAACTAAATAATCTATTCACTCGATCGACCGGTGACAACTTGTTCCAAATCCTTGGAGTGCGATCATTTATAAAGAAAAAAACGGCAGGAATAGTTGTAGTAAAGCAAGATGCAGCCCATGGTTTTTCACGTAAACAGGAAAATAAAACCGTAAAAAAAAACTGGTGAACCCTAAGTCGAACCTCAAGAAAAAATCGATCAAATTCGCATTCAAGTTCGTGTTCGGATGAGGTTCAAATTCGATTAGGTTCGCCTTTTGGGTTCAAATTTCAGGTTTGGTGAACCTAAATGAATTTCAATTATTTTTTTTGAGGTTCGCCGAATTTCGAACCTGAACCTTCAAATTCAACGAACCTTGTGACATAGCCTACTACATGAGGGGAATGGTCCCTTTGTAAGATTTTCCTTCGGTACATCTCAGACATGTAGCTTCATGCTACTTTTGAATTTAGGCATCCTAGTCACCATCTGACTCACATCGAGCAAGGCCCCATAATAAGTAGACCTTTGGTGCTATAGCTGAGATGTGTCAACTAACATGGTCCCCAACGGACCATCCTGCAGCTTGGTACAAATTGCCAACGCTGAACCCATGAGTAAAAGCATCTTTGAAAATTCTATTTTCAAACACGTACCTTCCCATCGATGAATGCCACCCTGAAACCTTTGACTTCCATTGCTGAAATGGAAACCAGGTTCTTCTTGCAATCAGGTACATAAAAGAGATGATGTAAATGAATTGAGTTACCCTCATTCAATTGAGGGGTACCATTTCCTACACCCTTTCCGGAATAGGTGGCATCGACTCCAAGTATAATCCCACGATTGTTTCTTACCAAATTCAAGAGAGAACCCTTCTATTCGATGAAGTGCCTTGAAGCACTATAATCAATAAGCTATCTTCCCACAGAATCTAAAGGAGAGGGCCAATATAAGATAACGCTTCTTTATCTTATCAGAAACATCATTTGATTCTTCATACCTGGGGTTCCTTGCATTCCTTGAAGAGTCAATTGTTTCCTTGATGACCTTCATTATCTGTCATTCCTTCGATCATTGAATATGTCCTTGGAATGATTGTTATCTTCATCAATAGATGTGTCCTTTCCATTTGTACACTCCTTTACATAATGGCTGAACTTATTGTAATCTTCCTTTCCTTTCACCCTGAGATCCGGACTTCCCATTGAAGTGATATGTAGGTAGGCCATCAGAAGCTTCCACTATGCCATTCTGATGATATGCTCTGCTTCAAATTTACCCTTCGTGAATTTGAAGAGGGATGAGGAATCCATGGATCCTTTTTTCCTTTCCCAACTGCCTTTAGTGATTTCTCTTTCACGCGTGACTGCGTATAGGATAAGGGATTTTCCTTTCATGACTGCATATAGGATAAGGGCTTTTCTTTTCATGATAGCAAGGGCATTCCATGTGTAGATAACTTCCTCTAGGACGATGTTGAGGTGCCATCTCCATTAAGTAGCGTAGTGACTAGGTTTAGGGCATCACTTCTCCTTGGACCTGCGGCTAGGGTTTCTGCCTTCATTTCCATGGCTTCATATTACTACTTCTTCATAGGGCAGCGTTTAGGGCTTCTCCATAGGGCAACATTAGGGCCTCCTTCACCGTGCTAGATACCCTTTCCTCTCACATCTCGGGCTTCTTCATTAGTGTAGTGTAGAGCCTAGGGCACTCCCTCTAGACTAGTGCTATAATTGGTCGCTTTTGATGACTGTGATCTTCTTGGGCATTCATTCTCGACACTAGCAAATGCATATATTTGATTAGGTATAGAGGAGGATGATGATGGGTGAGACAACAATGGTAATACACAAATTCTAATGATTATGGCATCGAGGAGGACTACTGATAGTCATCGGCTATGAGAATCTTCCATCTATGGTTCTAGTGTACATGCTATTTTGTATTTTCCATTAGCATTCCAATCTATAGTAGCATTGAATCAATATCTATGTTGTATGTTTTCTACATTCTAATTTTTATGACTTAATGAGAAGACCATAGTTTTTGGTTCTAACTTCTTGTGTTTTCCATTTGATCATCATTGATGTAGTACTAGTAAGTACTAGTTGTATGATTGAATTTGTATCATGTAAATGTTCTAGTTTCTAAATTCTAAAATAATTGAAATCCTTATTGTTGTGTTTTTAGAGTCGATGTGTCTTGTCTCACATATGAGAGATGAAACACTTGGTATTACCTTAGATTGGCTATTTATTTGGTATTTTCCATTGTAAATGGGTTGTTGTTATTTGGTTGCTTCAAGCTGTTCATGTGCTGTAGGTGTAGAATTTCTTTGCTAACAAAATTCAGAGTTGATTTGCCTCCCAAAAAAATTATTGTTTGTGTGTGGATTTTTTGAGTTGTTGATCTTATATGTCTTGCCATAATATTACAAGTGTCCACAATGAATGGAACCCTGTGATTTCTTGTTGGGGTTGTACATTCTCTATGCATGATCCTATTTGGATCGCAGGAAAATCAAGGTTATGGTATTGAATACCAACATGATTGGACCAAGAACCAATAATGTATGTCTAACAATAGACCTTAGGCATCACAAAGGACACACCTCCAGTCATTGATGGTCTGATAATTGATGTCAAAGAAATTTTAAACTCCAGTATCAGTTGTAGTTGCTTTAGTTTCTTAAATAGTTTATTCTCTTGTGATTGGGTGCATAGTTATACTTATCTATTGATCTAATTTTGTCAAAATTTGGGTTCAAAAACTATCTTGAATTCATGTCTCAAGGGATATAAAGATAGTGGTCACTGCAAAAGGTAAGTTATTAATGGTAGGTGTTGCCCATATTTCAGAAATTTTGATATAAATCCCGAGAAAAGCTTTTTATCCTAAATTGAGTGGGGCTTTAGGATTGAGAGACTTGGGGATCCTAAACAAAGCATTGGGAGAGAAATTATCTTGGGATTGACTTCGGGTTAGAGATGAACTCTAGAAACAAATATGGGATATGAAATATGGCCACTCTTCTCAATCGAAAAAGTTGCAAGAAACCAAGCATCCTCTAAGATCTTCCATATGAAATTTCCCACAGGCCAACTAGACCTTAATTCAAAGTCATGTTTTTTGAGAGACCTGGAATGGTCACATTAGTGACTACATTATTCTCAAAAGATTCTTGGCAATAGATGCCACAATTGAGGGATTGTTAATCTTAGAGATTTAATAACATTTACTTCAAAGCATCATGGTCTTATTATAGAAGAATTTTATAAACTGATTCAATCCCCTAGGATATGGAAGGAATGGAAAACAGTTGAATACTGGCAATCACATCCATATTTCTCTCCCTAGCCTATTTTATCTCATGAGCTTCAAAAATGAAAAATATCCAATGCTCAGGATGAAGACAAACTCTGGTGAGGTTCTCAAACCAAAGGGATGTTTCTCTCAAGGAATCCTACTCTCTTATAGTTGGTCATCAAGACATCCACTAGGATCCCATTTGGAAGAAAATCTAGATGAATGGTGTTTTCCCATGGTCCTCAATTCCTTTGGTTAGTTGGATGATGTAAGATCCTCACATGGGATCAAATCAGGAAAAATGGATTTTAGGGCCCCTGACTTTGTACTTTATGTTGGAATTATGAATATTCTATGGAGCATATATTGAATGTATGTCCTTCCATTGAACATATTTGGATGCATATTTGACCGCCTTTTGGATCCTTGTACTGTAACTTCAACAGTTTTTTATACTTGTACTCCCTCATAGATCCAGCATATTCAGTAGTCTAGTTCAAAATAGAGAGTGGATTATTTCCCGTAGTTTTGTCATGTCGATGCTTTGGAAAGAAAGGAAAAACCAAATATTTAAGCAAAATAAAGAAAGGACAAAGTCATGGTCTACATCAAAGTGCAACATGGGGGTTACATTACTCCTACTCAAACTCACAATGAAATGTTGAGGTGCCAAGTGTATTACCATGAAAGTCTGCAGCTCCCTTACTTTCAGTGTCTATGAAAATAGGATTAGTTTAGTGAACTGTATTCGGTGACCTCAAAAGTGTTTTCAGGATTTAAATTATCAGCAAGGAAAGCGTGATCTTTACCATACTTTTCATATGGTTGATGTTCTTCCCCTACCTTTGCATGTTGTATATGTACTTGTACGTTTCTTTGGTAGATATTTCTCCTCCATGAGAAAGACCGCCCCAAGAATGCCTATCTGCCCTCTTAGACAGAGTAATATTTGCATGATAGAGATGAGATCTGTAATTTTCCCATTTGACATTGAGCTCCATCAGAAGAGCCAAAATTTCAGCATGTGGCCAACTGGAAGAGGAGGAAATGACAGATTGTTGGCAGCCAATATCCATAAGAGTGAACAGCTAAAGCCCATGAAGAAACTGGATGATTGGGGGAGGAAGAATGCGATTCCCAGCCAATCCAATGATTAATAAAATGGCTTACAACTTCCTGTAGGATGTCTTTCTGAGTAGTTAGTATTATATTGTCCATATTTCTAGTATACTAGATTGTGTTGGAATTTTTTCTTTTGGAAGCTATCTTATGAAAGTACTTAGTATTATTATCTCCCCTAGAAGCCTGCGTCATTTTTATTTTTTGTCTCCATTCCTCTGCCTGATAATTTAGAGAGCTCCAATATTGTATTTTTGCTTTGTTGAGATACGAAATTAGGACTTGTAGGGTCCATCAATTTCAAAATCTATTTATCTATAATAGAAAACTCCCGAGAGAGTGTCTTCTTACACTTGACGATGCATGTCTTAACCTTTGACTTTAGCCTGTGCAGTTTTTGAGTGACCTGATACATCATTTTATTTTTCGTTATCCCTAAAGGCCTCATCCAAGATATCTTAATCAGGCCGACTAAATATTTATCTTATAGCCATACTTGATTGAACTTGAATGGTAATTCCTTAGCTTCTTGTTCACCATTCCATTCTAAAAAGATTGCATTACGATCAAAAACTAAAATTCCTTGGGGCAGAAGCAGATGCAACTCAGTTGCTTGAAAGCACAAGATGTAGAAGGATTGAGTTTTGTACATATCCTATGGGGAATGAGCTTGCCAAACTAAACAAGAATCTAAGAGAAATGGTTCAAGAGGATGATGAAGTAGGAGATGGTGAAGGGGGTTTGGGAGGAGAAAAAATGCAAATTGAAGATGAAGAACAAGCTCCAATGGAATGGGCGAGGACAAACTTAGCTGGAGAAAATCAAGGGGAAACATGAAACACCAAAACTGGTGTTGAACCAAAAATATTACCTGATACATATAACAATGGCCAGCATTTGGTGAGAACATCCCATCCGATTGGAAACTTGTTAAATGGGGAGAGGCAGAGTCAATATCCTGTCAATCAGTAGCATAGAGATGGGATAGATGCTAAAAACAAGGGAGATAAGAATTCTATAGCAAAAATTGATCTATTAGCATCAGAGGTTGCTGGTAGTTGGGCAGTCAGTACAGTTGGTTCAGTTCATGGTGACAATGAATCTCTTCAGAGTGATGACAAACAGCCAGGGACAGGAAGGATCAGTGATGAAGGAATTAATCAAGATTTTGATGCTAGTCAGATTGCAGCAACAGGTGAGAATATTAGGTCCAGGCAAGATCTACTATTAAGTAGCTTGAAGTGTCAAGACACAGTGCCTAAAGATGCAGTGGCAAGAAGTCAAAATTATCCACCTCCCAAGTTAGCTTCTCAGCAAAGCTATGAGAACCAAGTTTTGAATGAGATGCTTGATATCGTTGCCCCTGATTTCAGGCAACTTCATGGACTTAGACGAAATAATGATAATGCCCCTGAAACTGAAGAAGATACTGAAGGGGAAGAAGATGATAAAAATCATGATGATGATGACACTGAGGAGGGTTTAGAAGAACCAGAATCTGAATAGGAAACTATCTTTCTATTAACTCTGGATGTGTCTGAACACATGCCAAATGCTTCTCTTGTCATGGCAGTGCAATTGTTCTTTGGTAAGACATGCCATTATTTGGTGTTTTTATGACTTCCATAACTAATGTTTTGAAAGTTTGACTACTGTAGTTTGGTTGAAGCAATGATCCATGGATGGTAATGCTCATTATATGTATAAGCGTGCTAAGCTTTTGCTTGGAAGGTGCTTAGAAATCTTTTGGCTCTCTGAACATTGCGATCTCTTGTATAACTGTAGATGAGTTCCAACTTATTGACTGTTATTCTACATAAGGAGAGTACACTTTGGCGCTTTGGTACATAAGCACCTTGACTCTGCCTCTATAATATTAATTATAAAATTCTAGTAGACAAGATCTGTGAGGAAGTGCTCCAAATTTCCAGGAATTTTATTTTTATTTTTTATTTTATTTTTTTCTTTTTCTGGGCAAACAAATATATGCATTTATTGGGAACCAATTACAACTAACAACCAAATATATTACTTGAATCTGAAATCTTCCACCTTTGCTTGCTAACCAACTATTTATCTGTTCATATTTCTTCATCCTTTTTCATTCTCACTCATCTTGTTCTTCATTTCTATGCATGATTCTTCTTTCCTGCTCACTTTGTCATCTTAATTGCTCCATCTTAGTCATAAGCTTCTCTTCTCATTATTTGCCAAGTTTCCCCGTCCATATGGCCTCTCTTGGGAATCCATTTCTTGAGTATTAATTCCTAGAGTCGACATACTGTTATCCTTTCTACTACTATTGTTTATATGAACTTATTCTAGCGTAGGAACCTACACTTCATTTGGCAGCTCCCAAGGGGCATGTTCTTTCTTGGGAAAAGTATGATTATGATTTATGCCTATAGCCTTACCATACATTTTGATGTCATCCCAACCAAGTCTATGTAGGAACTTCACTATTAGATGTATGGTATTATGGCATCCCAAACATCTAAAATGGATTCCCCAGTAATCCACTCATTTTATGATAGATTTTGTACTCTAATAGATATCAAGGGTAGCTAGGAGACCTTCTATGGAATCTAGTTCAATGAAAGACCATGCTACTCATTTTCCTAGAAGGCCAACACTCCCTTCATCGACATAATAGAATTTTCCTATCTTGTTGGCAATTTCCATGATTTCCTTCTTGGTCCATAGTTCCAAAGGAAGGCGAGGGAGTTTAACCCATATGTATTTTCGTTGGGTATCTTCTTTAATAGGATTAAATCTGACCGTCTAATTCTACAAGCATAAAAATCCCCTACCTTTCACGCATGATATTGAGCCAATCCTATCTGCATCTTCCATTGTCATGTAGTGGAATCTAAACCAACTATTGAGGAGCATGCTTACCTTCGGTCTATTTCCAACAATACAGAACCAACATTTCTGCACCCATTTTTTCATTTGTCCACTCGACATCCTAATGTGTTCCTAGTGGCCCACCAATACCTTACGCTTCATCTTTACCACATTATCCCAATATATATCAATACCCACAATGAGTTTTTGTATCTCTTCCTGGTTCTTGATCGATTTCTTTTACGTTTGTCAAATTTTTTTTGGATCGGGTTCCATTTGAAGATTCCTTTCCAAGATATGTATCTGAGTCCTCATGTTGGGATGTTTTCAACATGCAAATGGATGTGGGAACTTGATTTGGTCTTCCCAGTCTCCCTGCAAATTCATTTTCTATGACTATCGATACTTCTATAATTTTCTTGTCATCATAAATCTATTCCATAGAAAAAGATTGACAACCATGTCAATATTGACTATTAGAACTGCATTACTTTTTAAAGCCAACGTATTGGTCAACACAATGCTACTACATATGGGTGAAAATAAAATCCAAATAAAATATGAAAGTGTGACCGATTTTATTTGTACTATAAAACAAAGGCTAGTTGGTTAATCTGCTAAAACAAGGTGTCATAGCCTGTCGAGAGGTACATTTTGCATGAGGATAACCCCTAGACTACTATCTTTTTATGAGGAAGAAAAAACATGGAAAATGTTTGGTTATGTAGGAACACAACTTTTCAATTTGTTCTAGCTTGAGTGATTAAAAGAGAAGGTTGTTAGGCTCTCCACCATTTCATGGATTGATATAGTGATGAGACAAAAGAGGCTCTCTCTTGAGACTTGTCTAGGTGATTCATAACAGTTGTGTTGTTGGTGCCTTAACTTAGCCAGAAAATGCCAAAACTCTATTGATGCACAAAATTTATTACTGAATCTACCTCAGAGTATGCCATAGTCACTGAATATGACATGCATGGTTTTACCAAGTCGGCCCTAAACTTTTGAACAATGAAACTTTACATTGTATCCTGGCAGTAGCTGCATTGGTGTTATTAGCATTACACCACTTTTAATATGGGTCTTCACAACAAAGAATCACCATTACACTTTGTTGATTTGTGTTAAAAAGAAACATAACACGCAATAGATTTCTTTTGGCATGCAATGTTGTTGTTGGTAGTTTTCTTGTATTTGTGCCACATGTAAAGCTAACATGCGTTAAATTTCTTTCACCTTGTAATATTTTTATTGGAAACGTGCTTGTGTTTGGGCTAGAAACTATGCTAGATTTCTTTTTCTTTGCAATATTGTTGTTGTCAATATGGTTGTTTATGATAAAAAGAAATCTAGCAAGTGCTAGATTTGCCTCACCTTGGCAATGTTATTGGAAATGTTGTGCTTGTGTTTGGGCTAGAAGTTGTGCTAGATTTCTTTTGCTATGAAATATTGTTGTTATCAATTTGGTTGTTTATTATAGAAGGAAATCTAACACGTGTTAGATTTCCTTCACCTTGGTAATGTGCTTTTGTTTATGTTAGAAGGAAATATAACATGCACTAGATTTCTTCTAGCATGAAATGTTGTTTTTGGTAGTATGCTTGTATTTATGCTAGATGTAAAGCTAGCACACGTTAAATTTATTTTACCTTGCGACGTTGTTAATTGAAATGTGATTGTGTTTTGATAGAAGTTGTTGGATTTGGTTTTCCCTACAATGTTATTGTTCGCAATGTGCTTTTTTTTGTGCTAGAAGTAAAGCAAGCGTATGCTAGATATCTTTCACATTGCAATGTTGTTTTTGGCAATGTGACTGTGTTTGTGCTAGAATAAACTTTAGAATCTGTAAGATTTCTTTTACTTTGAAATGTCTTTGTGAGTAATATGCTTCTATTTACATTAGAAGGAAATTTAGCGTGTGGTGGATTTCCTTCGCCTTTTAATATTCTTATTGACAGTGTGCTTGTTTGTCCTAGAAGGAAATCTAGCACGTGCTAGATTTATTTGACCATGTAATGTTGCTTCTAGTAATATGCTTATATTTGTAGTAGAAGGAATGATATTGACTGTTAGCTTTCATTTGAGGAAACAATGTTTCATTACATACAATATTACTACCATAGTATTTTAATTTTTTCATCTATATAACTTTTTCGTAAGTTGTGTGTTTTTGTGAAAATATAAAGTCACACTGTAGACAGTTCAACCTTTTAATTAAAAGTTATGATTTAATTGTTGTTACATAATTGATACAAGATACAATGGAAAATATAATTTTGGCAAAAGGGGACTATGTTGATCTCCTTATTAATGATCAAGTCATTGGGCTAGGAAGTGTCAAATCTGCAGAGTCTGGAACTTATTACGTTGGAGAAAGGGTTAATGTTGGTTATGTTACAATTTTGATAATTGATATAACTCAACCACATTTGATTGATGAGGATGTTAATGAAGGGGACATACATCCATGGAAGATCATGGATTTGAGACACAACATAGGTAAATCAAAATATTGAAGCATGGTTATATATTATTGATAGAACAATAAATGTTTTTTGTGAGTAAATACTAAGCTTATTTACATTCGTTTATAGGTGCAAATGTTTCTTCGACATTTTCTGTTGGAGCCAAGGTAGATCTTCTGCAACATGGAGTGAAGGTGGGCGAGGGCTCCATATTCAATACAGAGCTTAGGCATAAAGTGCATGGAAATATGGTAAAGAAAGGATGCATAGTGGTTAAAATCGAGAAGGTGTTAAAACATAATGCTCCTCTACCACATCCAACAAGATTTGAGCATACAGTTGGGGGTGCATTAGAATCTTATGAAATTTGGCTAGAATCAGATTTGGAGCCTCACTGTCATGGTCATGCCACAAATATTCCCCAAGATAGGGTTAGATTCATATGCACAAAGGTTTCTCTTACACATGAATGCATGGGAACACGCATGTGCATTGCCAAAGGAATGCTAGTTAATGTCCGCAAGGATGACATTGTTGAGGGTGAAACACTAGGTGAAATGGATTTTGGTGTTTTTCTAGAAGAGATAGATGGAAATTGTGAGATATGCAGAATTGCAGATAAGTCTATACATTGTTTGGTTAGATGGCCAATAACTAAGTTGGTGGACAACAAAGGTGTGATATTAAGGGTTAAGGAAAAGTTCATGGGGCCACCAAAGGAAATGGTGATATGGGATGTTATAGAGGACAAAAATCCCTTAAACAATTGGGATGGGTTCTTTTGTAATGAAAAATATAGAAACTCAATTGATATGTATGTAACAAGGCCATATAAAAGGATTAAACGAGCTATGGCTACAAAAAAAATTGCAAAATATCAAACAAAAATAGATGAAGAGAAAGAAATTCAAGTTTTGGCAGCAGCTGTATATTGTAGAAAAGATTGTCTTCAACATGTGGATAGGAACCTCAGCTACGGGTGTACATTAATGTGGGCAGTACAATGGTGGCATTCACACTGGGCAAGTGGCAACCCAGATCCGCCATCTGTAAGGATAATCCACGGCACTGCCACCCCCGTCATATTATATTGAATGAGGTTCATTACTCCACCCTACAACTCGCCGTCTGCTACATTATGGATCTCCCGTGATTCATCCCTCTGGTGTTTGGATTGCAGACCGTCTGCTGTGGTATGTTCATCGCATGGGGCGACGCTCTGTGGTATTTTAAGAGCCAGCCTCCGCTGGTCATGCATTATTTGATGTCTGTTTTGTTTTTTGTTTGGTTGTAGATGCATTGGTTGTTCTTTTTGTTGCTGGTTCTCGGGACTTGGCAGTGGTCTCAGAGGATTAGGCCTCGGCCCTCAGCACAGAAGGCCTCGGTCTCTTCCTTTGGCCGCAATATTCTTCCGCTCAAGGTCCCCAGCTCTGGCTCTCCCATATGTAAGCATCAGTCTCTAAGTGTTCTCCTTGCGCCCCTCATCGCTTCTGTTGACATCCCTGGTCAGCTCTCTGTGTCAATTCTTACCTCGCCCCTCTGTGTCCTTTCTGCCTCGACTCTGTGGCCTTTTGTGCTCCTGCTAGCCATTAAGCCTCTACGCACGGTTCATCAGCTCTCTGTGACTCGTGGCTCACGGAGACTCAGCTCATTGTGCAGTCCCTGGTCCAGTATTATCCCTCTAGCAATCCCAGAATGCCGCGGGAACGACTCCTCCTCATTAGCAGAAGGGGCGGGTCTTGGGGAGGTTCCAGAGGAATGGCTACACCTCAGTGCTCCTCTCACACCACAGAATCCTCCTCCGAAGAAATTGACTCTCATGATGCAAGGCGACGTCGGGGAAGAGGCAGAGGTCGAGCTCGTGCAGCTGCGTGTTCGCATAGCTCTCATCCCTCAACGCTTTTTCGCTTCCCCTGTTCCCTGGAAAACTCTACCTACTTTGTGTCTGTTCGGATTGAGAAGTGCGATAACGCGGCTCCTCCAGAAGTCTCTGAGGAGCATAGGCAACCTTCTCCTGTTCACTGTCAAAGAATTCAGCCTGCGGAGGCCTCGGGTGCGGTGGCGGGTCCAAGCGAGCTGGCTAAAGACGACGCTCCATATACAGACTCGAGCGCGTCAGACTAGTACGGATGCAGGATCGTTGAGGAGCAACCATCTACCTCTTTGGATGTATGAGCTTTCCTCCATGACGTTTTGGTCCGGTTATGGCCCCAGGTGGTCGTTTCTACGGTTCTATGATGTTTGTTCGGCGACTTCAGCTCATAGCCTTCTTCGCTTGATAGTTTTTGATAATCTCATGCAATGGCTCACTCGGTTCAGGTCGGAATCGGTTTTCATTTACGACTATGTTTGCTGCTCTATCTCTGTTTGTATACCTCTCTGGACAGTTGGTTTTGGTCTGTGTCAAATTGTTTGTCCTTCAGTTGGTTCTAGTCTGTGTCAAATTGTCTGTCTTTTAGTTATGAAGAGTTTGTTGTACAAGTCAGATTTCAAGGGAAGTTTCACCCTCCAGGGTAAAAGTACTACTAAATCCATATCTCAGTTTGGAGAATTTTTTAGGCCAACCTCAATGTAATCTTTTTGTAACCTTTTTGTATAATAATAGAAGTAGCCCAATTTACAAAAAAAAAAAAAATGTGGATAGGAAGGCCATTGCAGGTGCTAGAAGGGATATGAGACAAATAAATAAAAATGGTATTAGAGAATTTGTCTTGAATTCACTCATGTCAAGCACAGTCATGTCAAAGGGCCATGGTCATGGCCATGGCTTACCACCTATTGCTAGAAATGTAAAGGACATGAGATTTAATGGGAATATTATTTGTAAGAAAGCATGGTATAAGATACATAAAATTCCTCAAAGCACATTCTATAACTACCAGCATTATTTCCAACATGGACAGATCAAAGTTATTCATGGCAACACCAACACATGGAAAGCAAGAGCTCACACAGTGGCAGCCATAGAAATATTGCACAAAATTGTAATGGATAATTCAGATTTTTCACCAAACCAAACACGTCAAGTTGAAGAAGATGGAACATCTGCTCCTTTAAGATTTCTTCCTTTGACTTACACACAAAATTCTTTGTTAAAAGAGATCAATGAGGCTCTTCAAAAGCTCAATTACCCACCAATATCACAGTCAACAATGAGCAATATTTGGAAAACTAAGTTTCGAGATGTGGCATTTTCAAAGAACACCAAATTTAGTAAATGCAATGAATGTATTGTGTTGAAAGCACAAATGAAGTCAGAAACTACAAAAGAGTTGGAAGAGAAGGCACGAGGTAGGTTGAAGAAACATAACAAGATTGTTATGTGTGGAAGATATTGCTACTATGCCCATATAATTATGTCAGAGCGGTTTCCAAAGGAGTATTTGAGCATTATCCATGATAAAATGGACAAAACAAAGACTTTAATCCCAAGGCTATGTGTCAAATCAAAATATATTGTAGGAACAAATTTAGGTTTGTCATTGAGAGGTATGGTTACACATGGGAATAAGGCAGGAGGTTTTGGTCATTTCTCCTTACCATTTGTCCACATGGGATCACAATTTACTATTACATCCCTTGCAAAGTGCTCAAGGGACCTTGAAGACCCACAAATGGATATGTATGGTGATCTAATTTATGAAAGTGGAATTTCAAGAAACCCACTTACAAATGCATTACTTGACACCTCTATTTACTCAAAATGTCAAGGGTACAAGGATGATTTTATATCTCATGGAAGTTCAAAAAGTCAAAATGTTGATTTTAAACCTCTTCCTCCACATTTTTTGTTACAGTTGGAAAATGCAACAAGTGATAATAAGAATCGCTATCTTTTCATGTTTCTATCCATTTTAACTGCTCTTGGTGTCTTCATCACTATTGAAGTTGGGTTCTTGCCTGTGGGGCACACCCATGAAGAAATATATGGAACGTACGGAAGAATGTCTTCCAACCTAAAAAGTAAAGATATCTACTCTTTACCTGAAATGATGGATACATATTGCACAATTGAATAAAATCGAGTGTTTCCACCTACACTTATTGACAAGGTCTATGACTTCAAAATTTTCCTTAATGGATACATCAAGGAGGGAAAAAATGCACGTTGGACATCTTAATGTCCAATACTTCCAATTTCTTGTACTCAATGATGTTCCAATACTAAGGTACAAAGAATCAATTAGAGATATTGAGTGGTCAGAACCAGTTCAGTTATGGAATATAGATGATGAAGTCTGACCTATAATTCCCATAGGGAAGCCATCTTTCTTAGCTTCCAAACAGAAGGATGTCTATTTAAAAGAACTAAAGGAAGGGATAACATCATACATAAAAATGTTGAAAGACACTATTGGGAATGAGGATTCACCAAATTTTACAGAAGAATGGAAAAATAAAGTAGTGTATTGGGAAAAAGTTCTTGATACATTAGATGGAAGCTATAATGATCATAGAATAATAGATGGAAGTGATTCATCTTCTCAGGATTTCTGGCTCAGGACAAGGCACATTGTTGATGCTGATCGTAATGCACTCCAAGTAATGTCAAGTATTATGGATGGAGATTTTGATAATGTGATGGATGAACCAATATATGTTGGACCCAAATGCAACAAGCCAAAACCAACTTTCAATCTGATGATTGATTTTGAGAAAGGAAAGATGTTGCTAGTTAGATCAGGAAATGAGGATGCAGGAGAGATGATTTGGATGGCAAAATCCATCTCAAATATCTTTAGGGGTAATGAAAGTGAGAATCTTCATGTAAAGGTTGACTAGTGGAAACCTATGTCAGGGAAATACAATGGAATTTTTTTAGAGCAATATTGGGTAACAAATCCTGATGACACAGAAGTTGGCTCTATTCAAATTAATACCATAGTGTGGGCATGGATGCCAAAGAAATAACATTGCAAGAAGATCAAGATAAATAAATATGGTGTAGAAGCCATTCATGATCTACTTGAGCGAATATCTTAAGAGTAGGTTTATATGATTCATGAATGTAATTTTTTTTAAAGGATCTATTAATATACATTCATACACACTTTTCCATATTTGTTGTATATCAAATATTGTCTTCATATTCTTTTTGGAGGAGTTTTATATTATTTAATATTTCAATGTAATCATGTATTATACAAATTACATGACAATGCCATAAAAATTTTACGTTTTCAAAGCTTTATTTGACCAACATGACTTCCCACCATATCAAATATGCATAATCAAATTCAATAATGCACTTAAAAACATCTTCTAAACTTGGTCTATTAAAAAAACAATGGAGTACCTAATTAGTATTCTACTTAATATAAACCATTTAAACACTTAATGAATAAATGCTAGACACTAGATATATTGTTTGAGGTGAGTTTTCCTTAATTTTCCTTATTATAATTGATATAAATCAAATTCACTATTTTGTTGCACTCTAGTTTATAAAAAAGAATATTTTGATAATTGAACAACACAACTAGAATTATAAAATATTTCCTCTTATAGATTTTGAAGTGGTGCCAACATTGTACTAGTATAATTAATTTGTACTCAACATAGGAAAAATAGTTAGTGTCAATTTAAAATGGTCAATAATAGTAAGAAAAACAATATTAGTGGTGTTAGACAAGCTGGATCGGTGCAATGGAGCAGGGAAAGGCGATTTTCTCAGTATGCTTTGGTCCTTCTGCGGATCGTGGGAATACTCAGAGGGTGTTGGAGATCGAAAGTGGCAGAAACAGAGGGGGGGCCCATGTCGTTGGGGGTCTGAGTCCGCTCAGCCAAACGCTATGGAAGGAATCAACAGATACAAAGAATATTGGAAATGTGTCGGCGTGGCTCACATGGCAGGAGCTCTGCGTGACTGTTTCTATTAGCAGCGGTGAAACTCAGACTGTTCTTCAGGGCATGACAGGGTATACAGAGCCCGGAACCCTTATGGCTCTGATGGGTCCTTCGGGATTTGGGAAATCCACGCCACTGGATGCACTTGCAGGTAGATCGGCTGCTAACGCGTTTCAGACGGGATCGATTAAGCTGAATGGGCGCAAGCAAAAGCTTTCTTTTGGCACTGCGGCTTATGTGACGCAAGATGATACTCTGATTGGCACATTAACTGTCCGTGAAATAATAGCTTATTCGGCTCGCCTGCGGCTACCTGACAAAATACCCTGGTCAGAGAAAAGCGAGATAGTGGAGAGCACGATTGTATAAATGGGCCTCCAAGATTGCGCAAATACGGCCATCGGAAACTGGCACTTAAGGGGAATCAGTGGAGGAGAAAAGCGAAGAGTCAGCATTGCTTTAGAGATTCTTATGAGACCCAGGTTGTTGTTCCTGGATGTACCCACCAGTGGATTGGACAGCCTGGACTTTGCGCCTGAACTGTTTGACGAAATTCCTGAGAGAGCTGAAACGTCCTGGAATGCCTCGTTTCAGCTCCAGATCAAGCTCCTCTGAGGCAAAACTTTGCTGCATTGGGTAGGCTCTCAGGATCTCGTGAAGGACCTCACGCATGCGCTGGAAATCAAGCTGGGAATTCCATCGGCAACCCAAAGACTTCTCCACGAAGGTAAACAACTAGAGGATCTCTACCCCCTTTCTTTTTACAACATTAAAAGAAATGCCTCTATTATCCTTTCCCTTCGATTGAGAGGGGGAGCGGCAAGACAGTCTTCCTCAGCCAAGGCATTCTCTTATAAGGATGTTGTCCATACACCGAGGCAGGAAAAGACAGTCCCACCAGTTCAGGCTCCCAAACCTTTTATGGTGGACAAACTTGAGGAGACTCCCTCCATTGAAATAGTTCATCCAACACTGGATGAGCAAGCCCAACAGTTTGCCGAGCTTGGCATTATTTGCAGGTTCAATGGGTTATGGCCACGGACAGCAGATCTCTACCAGTGGATCCATTCTAACTGGACCAACAATTGCAAGGTTTTATTATTCTCAAAGGGCTTTTTCATAACAGTGTTTGCTTTTGAGGAGGACTACCAAAAAGCTCTAAAAGCAGGGCCTTGGTTTTGGGGCTCAGCAGGTTTATTCCTCACCCCCTGGTTCCCGGACTTCGATCCATCTTCGGCAATTATCACCAAGCTCCCAATCTGGGTCAGACTTCCTAATCTCCCAGCTCATCTTTGGCACTTTGCAGTATTCCAAGGAATCGGCAACTCTCTAGGCCGCTTCCTAGACACAGACATTTCTAGAGGGGAAAAAGGTATATATACCTTTGCCAGAATATGTGCAGAAATAGATATCAGCAAAGGACTTCCGGACAAGATCAATCTAAAAATTGGTGACTTTCATTGGACTCAGTACTTGGATTACAAGAATACAGCTTTTCGATGCCGCAACTGCCATCTCACAGGGCACCTTCAGAGCTCCTGTCCCTCGAAGCTTGACCCAAAAAAGAAAGCCAATCCTAAGCAGAAATCCAAAAGTTGGAAGCCTCATGACCCTCCCCCTATGGACGATTTTGATTTCAGCTCGGATGAAGAGGAGCTGAATGAGGAAGAAATGGAGACCAAGACAGCGCAGGAGCCGCCCTCGGCTGACCCTGTGGATCTTTTTTGTCCAGCCAAGCTCCCAGAAAAGAAATCATGAATCCTCCACCTCAGATTCAGATAAGGAAATCTCTCAATCAACCCAGCTCAGTTTGCAAATCACGCGAGTTCAGGAGTGCCCTCCTGAATGGGTCAAAGTTGGTAAAAAGAAAGGGAAAAAATCCCACATAGTAGATCCCTCCCATGTCGGGTAGTATCATATGCTTGGTTTTGTTCTCTGGTTCTTTTGTTACTTCATGCTATGTTCTTCTCTCTTTTCTTCGCTTCTAGGAGCCGAGGTGGATTGCATATCCTTTCCGGCTACCAATGTTCTTGTCTCTTTTGGCTCTGCCTGTTTCCAGGCTTGATTGTACTATATTTTTTCCTTTATTAATAGATTTAGTCTTTATCCAACAAAAAAAAGAAAAACAATATTAGTATATTCTTAAATAACTTTATAGGTAAGTTTTTTTTTTGCAAAATCTATTATTCACGAGTCAAATTTAATACATAAATATAAATGTTAATGATAATAGAAATAATGTAAGGAATCTAAGTTTTAGATGAATGTTAATATGTTCTTTTCAATATAATATCCTTAAACACTACAAGAATATAAACTAAACATTTGTAATAAATATCTTAGTCAATTTTCTCTCTTTCTTGTTGTATTTGAAAATAATCAAATTGTACTACTTTGTTACTATTCTAATTCATGATTGATTTCGATCATTATGGTCAATAATAGTAAGAAAAACAATATTAGTATATTGTTAAATAACTTCATAGGTAAGTTTTTTTTTGCAAAATCTATTATTCAAGAGTCAAATTTAATACATAAATATAAATGTTAATGATAATAGAAATAATGTAACTAATCTAAGTTTTATATGAATGTTAATATGTTCTTTTCAATATAATATCCTTAAACACTACAAGAGTAAAAACTAAACATTTGTAATAAATATCTTAGTCAATTTTCTCTCTTTCTTTTGTATTTGAAAATAATCAAATTGTACTACTTTGTTACTATTCTAATTCATGATTGATTTTGATTATTAAAATGATTAATCATTGAGACGAGAGGCTCATTTTACAACCCAATATGGGGGAAAAATAAAAATTATGTTCTAAATAGAAAAATAAAAGAAATGAATATTTTGTAAAGTAATTAGAAGTATATAAAATGTGTGGATTATATGTTTAAATTTTATACTTTTCAAAAAAAATCATCTACAGATACAGAGAAACTATTTGAAGATTTATGTTAACTAATTTATGTCAATATCAACTTCATATATATCTATATATAAGAAAAAAGTTTTTTATGGTTAAAAATTTTATTTGGTCGTATATATACTCTATTTAGCATTCAAAAATACAGTTTCAGCAATGAAAAATAACAAATTGTATCTTTCATTCAAAATATTTGCACGTGAAGAATTTGATCCCTACATCTCCACTTAAAATGGATATATGATGGTATATATTGGACACATTACTATGATCATTTGTCATTAAATAACTTTATACTTAATATATAGCTTGCATATTAATCTATTATTCATTAAGTAAGCCTCAAGTTTGAAACATAAAAGTACAAATAATAAATAATAAATAAATTATTCTACTACTCGCATTCAACATTTAATTTTATCTTAAAAAAATATTTTCTCCTCAACTCTAAAATGGTGCAAACTTCCTACAATAGTATGTAATGTTGATGGTGATAATGATGATTATTATCTAGTAAGACCAAATATGGTATAAGAAGGTAAAAATATATTACTAAATGTTATTTCGAATTTTATTGTTATGCTAAAAAACATTAAAAGGAGTGTTTCAATATCATCATAATTTTGTTTAGTTAAACAATCTCGAAGGGTGGTAGCGTCACAAATATTTTGAAATTTAATTCCAATATCAGTATAAACTAGATGATCTATGACAATTTTTAAATCTTCAACCATATTACTAGCGTTGCAAAGGTGATAGCCTTTTTCTTGTGCTAACACTCTTTTAGTAATAATCATAACTTAACACATACATGATATTTTACTATATATCGGATTATAATTAAATGGGTTAATAATAGCAACATACACATCATTATTTTCATAGAATAACCTTAACAAACTTATGTTTTAACATAAACCATAAAAATATTAAAAATAGGAATCCACATTAAGATGTGAATGATTTGCTTTTGCAAGTTTATATAAATTTGTTTC
The DNA here is from genome assembly GCA_000404065.3 of Pinus taeda. Classification (NCBI taxonomy): domain Eukaryota; kingdom Viridiplantae; phylum Streptophyta; class Pinopsida; order Pinales; family Pinaceae; genus Pinus; species Pinus taeda. The sequence goes on from APFE031751085.1 coordinate 42,583, forward strand.
ATAAATTTTATCATGATAATTTTTACACAAAAAATGGTGAATATCTACATTAAAATTAGTGAACTAAGTGACTTTCTAATTCCTCATTTCGAAAAATTTTAATCTAGTTAATGTTCTAAATAATGGTATATATTGGACACATTACTAAGATCATTTGTCATTAAATAACTTTATGATATATATTAATTTATTATTATTTAAGCAAGCCTCAATCTGCAACTCACATTCAACATTTAATTTGATCCTAATTTTTTTTTCTCCTCAACTATAAAATAGTGTAAACTTCCTACAATAGTATGTAATTATGATGGTGATAATGATTATTATCATCCACTAAGACAAAATAAGGTATATAAGAAGGTAAAAAGATATTACTAAAAGTTATTTTGAATTTCACTGTTATGCTCAAAATGCATTAAATGAAGTGTTTCAAGATCATCGTAATTTTGTTTAGTTAAACAATCAAGAAAGTTGGTAGCGTCACAAATATTTTGAAATTTAATTCCAATATGAGTATAAACTAGATGATCTATGAGAGTTTTTTTAATCTTCAACCATATTACTAGTGTTGCAAAGGTGATAGACTTTTAAGTTGTGCTAACACTCCTTTAGTAATAATCATAACTAAACGCATACATGATATGTACTATACCAGATTATAATTAAATGGGTTAATAATAGTAACATACACCATTATTTTCATAAAATAACCTTAACAAACTTATCTTTTAATATAAACCATAAAAAATATTAAAATAGTTAATGTAAGGAATCCAAATTAAGATGTGAAAGATTTTCTTTTGCAAGTTTATATAAATTTGTTTTATAAATTTTATCATGATAATTTTACACAAAAAATGGTGAATATCTACATTAAATTAGTGAAGTAAGTGACTTTCTAATTCCTCATTTTGAAAAAACATAATTTAGTTAAAGTTCTAAATAATGGTATATATTCGACACATCACTAAGATCATTTGTCATTAAATAACTTTATACTTAATATGTATCTTACATATTAATCTATTATTCATTAAGCAAGCCTCAATCAACTTTTTTATTAACATAAAAGTACAAATAATAAATAAAAATAAATTATGCTACTACTCACATTCAACATTTAATTTGATACTATTTTTTTTTCTCCGCAACTCTAAAATGGTGCAAACTTCCTACAATAGTATGTAATTATGATGGTGATAATGATGATTATCATCCACTAAGACCAAAAATGGTATATAAGAAGGTAAAAAGATATTACTAAAATTTATTTCAAATTTTATTGTTAATATGCTCAAAAAGTATTAAAAGAAGTGTTTCAATATCATCATAATTTTGTTTAGTTAAACAATCAAGAAGGTTGGTAGCGTCACAAATATTTTGAAATTTAATTTCAATATGAGTATAAACTGGATGATCTATGAGAGTTTTTTAATCTTCAACCATATTATTAGTGTTGCAAAGGCGATAGACTTTTAAATTGTGCCAACACTTTCTTAGTAATAATTGTAGCTTAACACATACATGATATTTACTATATCTAATTATAATTAAATGGGTTAATTATAGTAAAATACAAATCATTATTTTCATAAAATAACCTTAAAAAACTTATCTTTTAATATAAACCATAAAAACTATTAAAATAGATAATGTAAGGAATCCAAGATTAAGATGTGAAAGATTTGCTTTAGCAAGTTTATATAAATTTTTTTATAAAGCTTATCATGATAATTTTTACACAAAAAATGGTGAATATCTACATTAAAATTAGTGAACTAAGTGACTTTCTAATTCCTCATTTTGAAAAAATTTAATCTAGTTAATGTTCTAAATAATGGTATATATTGGACACATTACTAAGATCATTTGTCATTAAATAACTTTATGATATATATTAATTTATTATTATTTAAGCAAGCCTCAATCTGCTACTCACATTCAACATTTAATTTGATCCTAATTTTTTTTTTCTCCTCAACTATAAAATAGTGTAAACTTCCTACAATAGTATGTAATTATGATGGTGATAATGATTATTATCATCCACTAAGACAAAATAAGGTATATAAGAAGGTAAAAAGATATTACTAAAAGTTATTTTGAATTTTATTGTTATGTTCAAAATGCATTAAATGAAGTGTTTCAAGATCATCGTAATTTTGTTTAGTTAAACAATCAAGAAAGTTGGTAGCGTCACAAATATTTTGAAATTTAATTCCAATATGAGTATAAACTAGATGATCTATGAGAGTTTTTTTAATCTTCAACCATATTACTAGTGTTGCAAAGGTGAGAGACTTTTAAGTTGTGCTAACACTCTAGTAATAATCATAACTTAACGCATACATGATATGTACTATACCAGATTATAATTAAATGGGTTAATAATAGTAACATACACCATTATTTTCATAAAATAACCTTAACAAACTTATCTTTTAATATAAACCAAAAAAAATATTATAATAGTTAATGTAAGGAATCCAAATTAAGATGTGAAAGATTTGCTTTTGCAAGTTTATATAAATTTGTTTTATAAATTTTATCATGATAATTTTACACAAAAAATGGTGAATATCTACATTAAATTAGTGAACTAAGTGGCTTTCTAATTCCTCATTTTGAAAAAACATAATTTAGTTAAAGTTCTAAATAATGGTATATACTCGACACATCACTAAGATCATTTGTCATTAAATAACTTTATACTATATGTATCTTACATATTAATCTATTATTCGTTAAGCAAGCCTCAATCAACTTTTTTATTAACATAAAAGTACAAATAATAAATAAAAATAAATTATGCTACTACTCACATTCAACATTTAATTTGATTATTTTTTTTTCTCCTCAACTCTAAAATGGTGCAAACTTCCTACAATAGTATGTAATTATGATGGTGATAATGATGATTATCATCCACTAAGACCAAAAATGGTATATAAGAAGGTAAAAAGATATTACTAAAATTTATTTCAAATTTTATTGTTAATATGCTAAAAAAGTATTAAAAGAAGTGTTTCAAGATCATCATAATTTTGTTTAGTTAAACAATCAAGAAGGTTGGTAGCGTCACAAATATTTTGAAATCTAATTCCAATATGAGTATAAAATGGATGATCTATCAGAGTTTTTTAATCTTCAACCATATTATTAGTGTTGCAAAGGCGATAGACTTTTAAATTGTGCCAACACTTTCTTAGTAATAATTGTAGCTTAACACATACATGATATTTACTATATCTAATTATAATTAAATGGGTTAATTATAGTAAAATACAAATCATTATTTTCCTAAAATAACCTTAAAAAACGTATCTTTTAATATAAACCATAAAAACTATTAAAATAGATAATGTAAGGAATCCAAGATTAAGATGTGAAAGATTTGCTTTAGCAAGTTTATATAAAAAAATTTATAAATCTTATATGATAATTTTTACACAAAAAATGGTGAATATCTACATTAAAATTAGTGAACTAAGTGACTTTCTAATTCCTGATTTTGAAAAAACTTAATCTAGTTAAAGTTTTAAATTCTAGATCCATTGAAAACTTCCAAATTTAATGAAATATGTGTTAACAGGTATATTCAAAGGTTAAAGGGAAATGGTACAGAAGAATAGGAAGAGGGAACTAAGTTCTACTGATCAGAGTAAAGAAGGTAAAGGAAAAAACTAATACACACTAGTCCACTTAGTCAAAATAGCATATGCATGTTGTTCCACATAACAAAAAGAGTGTATACATATACACACACTCCCACAGAAAGAAAAGCATGTACATGATTGGAAAACCTAGGTTTTGATCGAAGGTATTTGGTCCATGGTATTGACCCTAGGTATTTGGTCTAAGGTATTTGGTTCATGGTATTAACCCTAGGTATTTGGTCCAAGGTATTGGTCCTAAGTGGTTTTGGTCCAAGGTATTGACAAAGGACCTAAAGCTATATAAGGAGGAGAAGATCATCAGGCCAACAGTGCAAGTGTATGGGTTTCTAAGGAATACTTCTATCTGAAGTATATTTTATGTTTTAGGGTGATTTGATCTAAAATACTTTGTGTACCTTGAATTCAATGTTGGATCAGGATCATGAGACTTGAAGTGACTTATGATTGGATGATTTGATTGGGCTAGATTTGACTGTGTACACCTATTTTATTCTTTAAATGTCGTGATCTAGGTCTGTCTGAAGTTCAAAAGTGCAGCAAAGTTATGAGTTGATATTTGCAGATATGTACACTGGTTCGTCTCTTTGAAGGCGCGTGCACATGCAAGTTATGCTCTTCAAAATAGCGTGTACAAAAGAAAAGCTTCCTTTTCAGATCTTACTAATCTATTTGATCAAATTATGTTGTTTTACTATTGTCTGTCAATGAAGTCTTCTTAGATCTGAATGTAAAACTGAATGCATAAGGTGGTTGGTATTTTATTGATTGATTGTATAAGTGAGAAGAAGTGATCTTTGTCACTGCTTGTGTAAAGCTCTGTATGTTGGCAGTAGATATTCAGTATATCGCTGGTTGGTAGAGACTTGATTCAAAAGTTTATGTTTGTAGTAGTTTTGAAGGTATACGTAGGTTTGATTAACGAAAGTAGTGTATACAGACAGTTTAGGTTCAGCCAAGTAGCATATACACTCTAACGCATGGTTTTTGTGGTTACAACTGGTTCTTAATGATGATACGGGTTTCTAGGTTCAGCACAATGTTCTAGTGTTAGTGATCTGATTGTTCAGATTAACTGAATGTTGGTTGATGCAGTTTAAGTTTAAAAGTTTTTGATGGATCGAGCATGAAAATTGGATGAAACATGGCCTTCATATTGTGGTGTTGTGATCCACAAGTATCGAGTCTGAAAATTCATGAAACATGGTCCCTAGATGAAGAAAGAAGGTCGTGGCCTTTTGTAGGTTGGCACCTACGTAGTAGTAAACAATTTGGATTGTACAAGAGCTAGGGGGTTGCAGCTCCGTTTCCAGTAGAAGCTAGAAAACGAGATAAGGTTGTACCCTTCTGCAGGTGGGTGCCTACTTACTGGTATGAGTCTACACCAATACAAGATTGTAAACATATTTTCTTATTATTTAAATAAGAGAGAGATGACAGTAGTAGGTGGCTTTCACCCACATTAGGTTTCCACCTTAAATCTTGGTGTTCATGTGTGTTGCTTATGTGTGATGTTTTATTCTACTTTTACTGCACTGTCTAATAAGTTACTGATGTTCTGGTTTAAGATCAACACATGATAAATTGTCTAAATCACAAGTTCTCTAGATATACGCTATTTTCTCTAATCAAAGTTGTGTGTACATGCTAGTTCACTTCACTAAAATAGCGTGTATAAATATGTTTGGGAAATAAAATTATTGATTTGATAATACTAATTCACCCCCCTCTCAATATTATTTCCAACAATTAGTATCAGATCAGGTCTTTCAGAAGAAGCTTGATCGCTGTAAGGAAGATCTTTCAAGATGAATAATCATGAAGGCATGTGATCCATCAGACCACCAATCTTCAATGGGAGGAACTTAGTATATTAGAAAATAAGAACCAGAGCCTATCCACAATTGTTTGGAACTGATGTTTGGGAAATTGTGGAAGGAGGATATCAATTTCCAACAGCAATTCCTACAGACTCTGTAGGTAAGAAGTTATACAAAACTAATGCCAAAGCTTCAAACTCTCAGAATTCAGTATGAAACTCTTAAGATGCATAAAGATGAGAGTGTAGCCAATCACTTTTTACGTATATATGAGATTGTTAATTCTATGAGGAATCTCGGTGAGGAAATAAAGGAACTTACTTTAGTTGAGAAAATTTTGAGATCTTTGTCTTCTAAATTTGAGTCAAAAGTGTCTTCCATAAAAGAAAAACAAGATCTTCAAACTATCAGTATGACTTAACTTCATGGAATCCTAACTGCCTTTGAAATGAGAAAAGGAGGTCCATCAGATATGAGAGAATTTTTATTTAAAGCATCATCAAATGGAAAAGAAAAGGAAGAGAACAATGAATCAGGACACATTTCTGAAGAAGAAGATGAGGTAAATTTTGTCAAGAAGCTTCAACGGGGTTCTAGAAGGTTCATAGGTAAGCTACCTTTTAAATGGTTTTCTTGTGGTAGAGTCGGTCATTATGCTGCCAAATATCCTCATAAAGATAAATATAAAAAAGGGAAGGAATATGCAAAAGGCAATAGGAAACAGGTTGTGAATAGAAGTTACTATACGCGTGAAGAGAGTGATGGTTTATCTAATAGTGATGAAGATGAAACTGAACAAGACTATAGACTCCTCATGGCCTATGACAATGATGATTTTTTGGATTAATTAGAAGAGGAATACTTTCATGAAGAAATCACTAAACTCAAGATCTGTTTAGAATAAAAGAATATGACCATAGATATTTTGACACACCAACTTGTTGAAAGAGAAAAACACAATGAAAATATAGAATGTGAAATTGTGGGTTTAAGAATAGATCTTGAGAACACAAAATCTCCCAATCTTAGATTTGCTAAAGGATCAGAAGCTTTAAATGAAATTATCAAAGTTTAGCGTTCTCCTCTGATAAAGATAGGTCTTGGATATACTGAAGAATCATCTCAATCACAGAAAGCCGTCAACCTCCACCATAAGTTATCGTGATGCAACAAAGACTAGTGAACAATATGTAAATCATCAACAAAGGCCTAAAACCCATTATCAGGTAAATCATACTCAATTTACTCCAAGGATGAATATCAATAGAATCCACAACCAACAGGTAAACAAGGTCAAAAGATTCGATGGTCGTAGAAACTTCTTTAATGGGCAATGTTTTTCATGTCATAACATTAGGAACAAGGTTTCTCAATGTGTTGCTTACAAAACCATCATGACTAGAGAAGCACGAAATCAAAGGAGTGTAACAGGAATAAAGAAACGTTACTATAATAAATTTTCTCCTCTTAGAAATGAAATAGAATGCTCGATTTGTCACAACTTTTGTCATGAAGAATTTGAATTCATGAGAAAAGTTCGGTGAACAATTCAAAAGGAGAAAATGCCATTAAATCCCAAGATATGGAGAAGGAAGGAATTTCAATAAGAAAGATGTAACATAGCCTTGTATGCAAAAGGACAAGAAAAACAGTGGTACATCGACAGTGGATGCTCCAAACACATGACAGGTGATAAAGAGAAACTTCACTCATATAATTCTTTAGAAAAAGAAAAGAATGTCTCATTTAGAAATGACACTCCAACGGTCATTAGAGGTAAAGGTTCTATTTTCTTGAAAGAAAAGGCTAGAGTTAGAAATGTTATGTATGTATATGGTTTAAAGCATAATCTGTTGAGTGTTAGTCAAATGTGTGATCAAGAAAATGAAGTGTTGTTTCGATCAAATGGATGTGTTGTTCGTGAACTTGATACAGGAAAGACTGTGATCAAAGGTACAAGAACTCCAAACAAATTATACATAATCAAAGGAGGACAACAATAATGCTATCTAAGCAAAACAAATGAAAACTGGTTGTGGCATAGAATATTGGGACATCTAAGATTTTCTCAAATAAGAAAAGCATGCGGGCTCAAGGCAGTTCGTGATCTTCTAGATAACAACGTCCCTGAAAATACCATATGCAAACCATGTCAAATCGGTAAGCAAACAAGCATTCACTTCATTGAAAAGGAAGGGTCAGCAAGTAAGCCTCCTGAACTTATCCATACTGATTTATGTGCACCAACAGGGAAAAAGTCACCTTGTGGCGAAGAATACTTTATTATGTTTATTGATGATTTTTCCATAATGTGTTGGATAGGTCTTCTAAAGCATAAAGATGAAGCATTTGAAAAGTTTAAAGCCTTTAAAGCTTTGGTTGAAAATGAATCAGATCAAAAAATTAAATGTCTCGGATATGATGAGGGGGAGAATTCATATCAAATGAATTCTTTGACTTTTGTGAGCAACATGGAATAAAAATGAAATTCTCCATTGCAATAACTCCTCAGCAAAATGGTGTCGTAGAAAGGATGAACATAACAGTTCAATGAATGGCTCAAACTATGCTAGATGAATCTGGAACTCCTGCAACCTTCTGGGGTGACGCTGCATTTGTTTCCATGACTATTCTCAACAAAGCAAATGTTCGGGTAAATAGCACTCAAACTCCACATGAATTTTGGTATGGTAAGCCTCCTACTGTAAAATACTTTAAAGTTTTTGGAAGCAAATATTTTATCAAAAGGACTGATGAAAAAATTGGTAAGTTTGAACCCAGAGCAGATGAAGGTATTCTTCTTGGTTATTCTTCCAAAAGTAAAGGATACAAATGTTATAATAAAAGTTTTCGGAAAATTGTTGAAAGCATTGATGTTGTAGTTGATGAAGCAGGCAGAAATCTAGAACGGATGAAATCACGAGAGGAATATGACAATAAGGAAGATGGGGATTGCTTTCCCGCATCAAATCAAAATGATATTGAAGAAGAAACGAATGAAGCACTAGAAGAAGATACATCAGATAGGGAAAAGACTCCATCTAGGTATGTTCAGAATAATCATCCAGAATCTCAAATTCTAGGAGAAAAAGGGTCTGGAGTACAGATAAGAAGAACTCTTACAAGAACCTCAAGTTATCTAGCATTACTATCCTCCACAGAACCTCAGAATGTAAATGAAGCCTACAAATATGAATGTTGGGTCAAGGCCATGGATGAAGAATTAGATCAAATTGAAAAGAATGATACTTAGGAGTTAATTCCTAGAACTCATGATAAAAATATTATAGGAACAAAATGGATATTTAAGAATAAACTGAATGAAAATGGAGAAGTTATTAGAAACAAGGCAAGAATTGTTTGCAAAGGGTATTCCCAACAAGAAGTATATATTTTGAAGAAACTTTTGCACCTGTTGCCAAACTTGAAGCCATAAGGATGTTTCTTGCTCTTTCTAGTTTTGGAAAATTCAAAGTATATCAAATGGATGTAAAAGAAACCTTTATTAATGGATATTTAGAAGAAGAAGTTTGTATTGAACAACAAGAAGGATTCATTCTTGGAAATGATGAAAAACTTGTATACATACTAAAAAAGGCTCTCTATGGTCTGAAACATGCTCTAAGGGCTTGGTATTACCACCTTGACAAATATCTACAACAATAAGTCTTTACAAAAAGTTCTGCAGATAGCAATTTATACAGAAAGATTGAAAATGATAAATTGCTAATTATTGTTATTTATGTTGATGATATCATTTTTGGTAGCAATGAAGAATCCATGAGTCAAAATTTTGCTTCAGTAATGCAACAAGAATTTGAAATGTCATTACTTGGTGAACTTACTTATTTTCTTGGTCTACAAGTTCAACAAACAAAAGATGGTATCTTTATCTCACAAACCAAATATCTCAAGTAGATCTTGAAAAAGTATGGAATGGAAGATTATAAACCAGTATGTACTCCAATGGTAACACGACATAATCTCAGCCCTAATGATGAATCACCAGTAGTAAACCAACCAACTTACAGATCTATGATTGGAAGTCTGCTTTATCTAACAGGTACCACACCTAACATCATGCATGCAGTAGGAATTGTTGGAAGGTTCCAAGAAAATCCAAAGGAATCACATCTCCAGGTAGTCAAAAGAATTTTCAAAGATCTTCAAGGAACTCAGGACTTTGGACTATGGTATCCTAAAGATATAGACCTTACTCTTCATGCATATACGGATGTTTATTGGGCAAGAAGTGTTGATGATTGAAAGAGCACTAGTGGTGGTGCATTCTATATGGGTTCCCGGTTAGTATCTTGGTTTAGCAAGAAACAAAGTTCGATTACTTTATCTACAGCTGAAGCATAATATGTCGTTGATGCATCTTGTTGCACACAACTACTTTGGATGATGCAAACTTTGCAAGACATTTAGATCACATATACTCCACCCATCTCCATTCTATGTCATAATACAAGTGCCATGAGTATTTCAAAAAATCCAGTCATGCACTCCAAGACCAAGCACATACCCATCAAGTACCATTTTCTACGAGAACAAGTGCTTGAACAAAAGGTCAAATTGGAGTATGTTCCCTCCAAATCACAGGTTGTTGATATATTCACTAAACCACTGCCCAGAGAAACGTTTGAATATCTCAGACAAAAGCTGGGAGTAGTTGTTGCATCATCCTATCGTTAAATCTAGTTTTTCAGAGCGAGGTTATTATACGTGGGTTTCATGAAGTATAGTCGCGGATACATGTGGGTTTCTGTGGCTGAAGAAGCATATATGTTTTTCTGACAACAAAAACAATGGGTCAGACTCTGATATGGGTGCTCTGTCTGCTGTTGATGATTACAGTCTAACGATATGCTTTTTTCATTAATTTTTATCTCACTGACAAATATACCTTGATTAATGACTTGTTAACAATGCACAGGTAGCATAGGTTCAAGGGGAGCATTAGCCTTCACACACGTTATGCGTTGTTGGCATTATGGTTGCTGAGTCTAGCTATGGCTTCAGATATTTATACCATTTTTTGCTTAAGTCATGTAAAAGTATAGGGTGGGATATGACTTCTCATACATTTGAATGAGTCGTATTGGACAAATGATGTAATTTGTATCCCCACTTTGCATGGGATGGATGATGTAATATTTATTGTATTTCTGTCATGTATAAACAATTGGTAAATCCCCACTTGATTGGGAGATTGATGTATGTATGAGTCATTGGTGATAGGAAGGTCAAACTCACATAGTTGAGTTATATAGTCATGTTATTCTTTTGGAAAATATTTTTGCAGACTCTGCATGTGCTTAGGGGGAGCATGTACAGTGATATCAGAACATGCACAAAGAGGGAGTTTAATCAGAGAATTCAGAATGTGCCTAGGGGAGCATGATCATATTCAACTATTCAAATATGAAGAATATCTTAGTTTTCCCTTTGCCCTTGATGTCAAAGGGGGAGAGAATTTTGGTGTTGCTTATTATCTCTAAAAGTTTCTACAACCTGCAGAAATCAACAGCATCATGGCTGCCATCAAGTCCAAAGGGGTAGATTGTTGACATTATGATACAAGTGTTGTCCTTGATGGCAACTCATATACAGGTCAATTCAGTTTTGGTAAAAGGTAACTCACGGTACAACAGGTATATTCAGAGGTTACAATGCAATGGTACATAAGAACAAGAAGATGGAACTAAGGTCTACTGATCAAAATAAAGAAGGTAAACGAAAAATCTCATACACGCTAGTCCACTTAGTCAAAACAGCGTATACACGTTGTTCCACATAAAACAAGAGTGTGTACGTACACACACACACACCCACAGAACTAAAAGCGCATACATGATTGGAAAACCTAGGTTTTGGTCCGAGGTATTTGGTCCATGGTATTGACCCTAAGTATTTGGTCTCTGCTATTGACACTAGGTATTTGTTCCAAGGTATTGACAAAGGGCCTAAAGCTATATAAGGAGGAGAAGATCATAATGTTAAAAGTGCAAGTGTATGGGTTTCTAAGGAATACTTCTATCTGAAGTATATCTTATGTTGCAAGGGATATGTTTGTGATTTGATCTAAAATACTTTGTGCACCTTGAATTCAATGTTGGATCAAGATCACGAGACCTGAAGTGACTTATTATTCGATGAACTTATTGCACTAGATCTGACTTTGTACACATGTTTTATTCTTTAAATTTCATGATTTGCATTTGTCCGAAGTTCAGAAGTGCAGCAAAGTTATGTGATGATATTTTCAGATATGTATGCTGGTTCATCTCTTCAAAGGCACGTGTACACGCAGGTTATACTCTTCAAAATAGCGTGTATAAAAGAAAATATCATTTTTTCAAATTTGATTGATCTATTTGGTCAAATTCTGTTGTTTTACTCGTGTCTATCGATGAAGTCTTCTTAGATGTGAATGTAAAACTGAATGCATAAGGAGGATGGTATTTGATAGATTAACTGTATAAGTGAGAAGTGATCTCTGTCACTACCTGTGTAAAGCTTTGTAAGTTGACAGTAGATATTCAGTAAATTGCTGGTTGGTATAGACTTGATTCAAAATTTTATGTTTGCAGTAGTTTTGAAGGTATACGCAGGTTTGATTAACAAAAGTAGCGTATACACACAATTTAGGTTCATCCTTGTAGCATATACACTCCGATGCATGTTTTTTGAGGTTACAGCTGGTTCTGAATGATGATGCAGGTTTCTGGGTTCGGCACACTGTTCTGGTGTTAGTGATCTGATTGTTCAGATTAACTCAATGTTGGTTGATGCAGTTTAAGTTTAATAGTTTTTTATGGGTCCAATATAAAAAATGGATGAAACGTGGCCTTCAGATTATGGTGTTGTGATCTAGGAGTATCCAGTCTGAAAATTTGTGAGACGTGGTCCCTAGAGGAAGAAAGAAGGTCGTAGCCTTCTGTAGGATGGTGCATATGCTACTAGTAAACAAATTGGATTGTACAAGAGCTAGTGGGTTGCAGCTCCCTTTCCAGTAGAAGCTCGAAAATGAGAGAAGGTTGTAGCCTTCTGTAGGTGGGTGCCTACGTACTAGTATGAGTCTACACCAGTACAATATTGTAAACAAATTTTCTTATTATTAAAAGAAGACAGAGATGACAGCAGCAGGTGGTTTTCACCCACATTGGGTTTCCACCTTAAATCTTGGTGTTCATGTTTGTTGCTTATGTGTGATGCTTTATTTTTCTTTTACTGCACTGTCTAATAAGTTACTAATGTACTAGTTCAAGATCAACACATGATAAATTGTCTAAATCACAAATTCTCTGGATATACGTTAGTTTCTCTAATAAAAATTGCATGTACATGCTAGTTCACTTCACTGAAGTAGCGTATATAAATCTATCTGGGAAATAATACTGATTCACCCCCCTCTCAATATTATTTCCAACAGAAATGCACAATTTTCACACACAAAAAACAATATGAGTTTCTTCTCTTCTATTGATCCCACAAATTACTTTATTACAATAAACCCAATGTGGGGTATTTATATTGTTTAACTCACAACTCAACTGATTCTAACTTCAACATGAAAAAAATCTAGTAAATTTAACCTTTACAAATATAGAATGAAATTGAACTTCTAATATCGGATTTAGTTTAACTCAACTCAAATCAACCGCTCACTTCATTCATCACATGCACAGGGGAGTAATTACAATTTCAAATCAACTGCACTTTCTTGCTATAATATCCATATTTATATACTTTTTGCTACTACTATTTTTATTTTACTTTTGTTCTATTCAATCTAAGTTTGTATTCTACAACTTCATTTTCAACAATTATTTCACTCATTTAATGCTCCCACAACTCTTCATCTTCAAACTGTCTTATTTTCTCTACTTCTTGCACTTCATATTCCTGACTTTATTTCTTCCATATTTCTTGATAGAAAAATCTAATTTCTTCTTAAATCCATCACTAAAAAAATGTTTGTATCGTTTCTTCTTAATCTTTAGAAAATTCCATGTCTTTTTTTGCATCCTTTTCTTCATCTTTCTTTTTTTCATCTGGATTGCTATCCTATTTACCTACATACTAAAAATAATTGTTAAGAACATCTTAATTATGCTATATATTGAGAGCGTCCTTCTCTTCCTCACCCTCTTCCACTCCTCTACAAATATCTATTGTTGCAAATAGATTATCTTCCACTTGGCTTCCAGACACAAGTGGGCTTTGCTCACCAAATAACAACATATCAATTAGATATTTCTATTGCATCATGTGCAACAAATAATCACCAGTTAAATTATCTTCATCAAATTTAACATCAACGTAATTTTTATCCAATCTATTGTGGGATATCTGAGCATGTATATTCTCATTAACAATTTCAACTTCACCAATTTCGTCAATTGTAGCTAGATTCACCAATTCACATCTCACTTTGCAGTCATCATCCACATTTGTTTCGTCACAGCGAGATTCACCATCATCTGCACCATCGAGGTGAATATGCTTTTACTTTTCTTAATACACAAACGATTTAGCTTCTATCTCTGCCATATTTACTCCATGTTCTTCATCTTCCACTTGTGGGACTACGTATTGGGATCCATTAATGTCTTCTCTCTCTTTTTGTACTATTGCAAACTTATCTACCTATGACATAACATGTTATTATATGGCACTCCCCCTTGCAAAAAAATGTTCTTCTAGGATCTTCCATGCTTCTTGGGAGATGTATCTTTTTCTAACTTGCACAGAACCTTATCATCCAATGTATTTTTTATAAAATCCAATAATAAAGAATCATATACTTCATCATACAAGTTATTATACCGGTACTCAATTAACTCTTTACCTCAAATAAACGTTTTCATTTTTACAACCCAAAAAAAAAATGACTAGTAAACATAGGAGGTCCACACTACACCAATCACTTTGGATTTCTCTTCCATCTTCTTCTAGTCCTCTCGGTTCCTTGGTTGTGTCCTAAACCTCTCTAGACATGACAATGATTTGTGCTTCTTATTTTCAATTCCTTTTCTCAGTCTAGTTCAGTGGTGCTTTGCGACCCATGACTATTATATTTCTTTTATCTTATAACTTTTTTCCCTATTGGATGAGGCTTCCTTTCATATCACCCCCGAAAGAAGAAAAAAAAATAAAAATAATAATAAATATAATTAAATAAATAATGAAAAAATAAATAAAAATAATAAAAAAATAAATAATAAATAAATAAAAATAATATAGATAATAAAAAATAAAAATAAAATTATATGTGCCACCGTAAGGCGAATCTTCACCCAAAAAACATTTTCATGCTTGACATAACATAAACATTTTCTGGACCAACTCGCCTTTTCAAAGCCCTAAAGTCTCCCTCCAATAAAAACCTTTTTTTTTAATTCTCCAAACAAAAATCACTTTATAAAACTATTTAACAATAAGACTTTTTTCTTTTTTTCTTAATATATTAAGAAAGAACTCAAAAACAACCTTTTAATATCACTAATTCTTGAAAAAATATCACATGCCTTTAACCCTTTGAATGAATATTTTTAAACTCCATCCAACTTTTTAGAAACCCTTTCAAGAACATTCTATAAACCTTTATAAACTTATTTCATCTCTGACTTAAAAATTTCGTAAGAAACTTTAGAATAAAAGTGTGTGTTTTATTTTTAAAAAATCAATTCCTTTTTAGTCTACGGGAATAATTTGCTTGATACAAGAAAGCAAGGAAATGCCCGTTTTCGGTGGATGTAACTAACTGCATGAATTAATAGCAACAACTAAAGGAATTGGAATAGGAAGAAGTATGTTGGTAAAGCGTTTAGGAGCAGGGCCATTCTAGGACATTGGTACCCAATAATGTCCATTGATTACCATGAGCGTGCTATGATCGATATGATGATTTTGTGGAAGAGATATGCCTTGGTCTTTAGACCTTACGATTCGAGGACACCTTGGCAAGTGATGGATCACTCAAGGGAATATATAATAGCGAAGGGTGCGTTGAGGAAATTGGAACGTGAGTGATTACATGAAAGGTGATGACCGAATTTCTCGAGGGATTGTGTCAAAGAAAACATAAGGTCAGGGAATAGTTTGTTTTGGTCATTATAATTTCCAGATGGAATTGAAAGCAGATTGGGAGTGTGCCTGGAGCAATGAGGTGATAAATTTTCACTAAGGGAGCATGTAGGGCAAGGATCATAGTGCAAGACATTGGATGCAGGTTTGACTTTGGCAGTGGCTTCTAGACTTCCTGGGAAGGAGGTGAATCTTGGTATTTCTTTAAGGTTGGAGGTGAGACCCTCTAGATTCCCTTGCTTCTAATGCAAGCATCATATATTCTTATATGTTGGTTAAAAAAAATGTACATATGTGTATATTATTATAAATACTATATCAAGTTGGATTTATAAAGCTCCATAAACAATATGTTTGTTAGGTTGAAGTAAATGTGCCTAAGTATATGTGTCTGTTATTGTAAATATCGTGATCAGTTGTGTTATAAATCTCTAGTAAGCAGTACGTCTATCATGTTAGTCATGGTTTCCAATAATTTTTTATTATAAATACCTCATTAAGCTAGGTTATAAAGCTCCATTAGAAGTATGTTTTGTTTTCAGCAGTTTTTTTGGTCATAGGTGTCATAAAACACCGAGGACGGTCTTCTCTGAAGGAGGAGGGGTTTGTAACAGCCATAGGTTAAGTTTCAAAGTAAATAAAATAATCCCAAGGACATGGGACACATATTCCAAGTTTAATGGTGGGAAAAACATCCTAGTGGGTGTCACTTTTGGTTTATTAATGGCCAAGGAAATTGGAAAAGGCACTAGCAAAGGAAAAGAGGAATGAATTGTGATTTATTTATTAAAATAAAGGAAAATTGGATAAGATGGAGATGAAGGCTCACAAACTTGTATGATAAGGGATTTGAAGGAAATATAGAGTAAAATGAACAAAATAGAGACCTCAATCATAAAAAGTTTTATGAGGATAAGTTCATAGTTTTTTGTGAGTTTTCCTTTGGGATCAGTCTTAGAGAGAGAAGAGTACCAAGAGGAGAAAGAAATCAAGCAAAGGAAGGTAAAGGAGGGTCAAGGAAAGCAAAGGAAAAGAAAGGAAGTTTGGATCAAGCAGTTCAACACAAGGATTTTGAAGGTAAATAGTTGCATGTGTGATTTCCTCACTGAGGTGTGAATGCAAGTTACATGCATCAGTTCATTTGGTTCAATTACTATCATTGGCATGGGTTTTTCCTGGTTTGACAGTGGTTTATATTAGGTCCCTATACTACTAGTGTGGCCCCTTATTGTTATTAGTGCAACCCCCTTATTGTATTGCTGTGCCCATGTAGTCCCCATATTATTATTATTATGCCCCATAGAAGCCCACTATTGTCATTGTTGGGTCGTTACAATATTATTTTTATGTAGACTCTAATTATATTGTGACCCCTTAGACTCTTATATATAGAAAGGAGGTCTTGTCATTTGTATCATCCAATAATTGTTCATTTATGTAATGTAAAGGAGGTTTCCCGCTTGAAGAGGATAATTTCTAAGTCGTTGATCTATTTATTTGTGAGATAGTTGCATAACATTTGGTATCAGAGATTTGGATCCTAGAGTTTTGTTTCTGCAAATAGATATTGGTTCGCTATAGTTTCAGAGATATGAGCCAAGGAAGTTAGGGCTTCTGCATGATGCAAAATTTCATCTCAAATAGGCGACCTTGGGAAAATCATCATATCTTCCTCTATGAGCATCGGATTTGAATTTTGTAAAAAATGACCAAAAAAGAATAGACTTTAGTATCTTGTATATCATTTTTAGGGCCGAAGGTCGAAACAATGACACATGACACTCTATACAAGTTTGCTCTACTAAACCAATCAATAATCAGGTCATTGTGGAATATTGGGAATAACTCTTTCTTGAAGAATCCAATCTTGATCATACTTGTGGGGTTGGAAAGAGGACTCATAAGGCTACCATAGGATGCAATTTCAGATCTTAGAGATCTGAAATTACAAATATACAATATATTTAATATTGAGTTCCTACAAAGCAAGAAAAATGTGTGTATTTTTTAAAATTTGCATAATTTTTGTTTGGAAAATTGGTTTGAGGTGATTCAAAGGGAATAGTGAAGCATAAATATCATTAATTGATGACCTGAAGAAATAAAATTGAAACACCTAGTAAGCAACGTGAATTCTCTACTATGATGCAGGAAGAAGAGGAAGAAATGAAACATGATATATCAAAATTACGCAACCAAGTGCAACAAATTTCGCTCTCACAAAAAGTAGTAAAAGCTGAGATGGATGGTTTGAAGAATGACATGGAAGCTAATATGGACGTTTTGAAGAACGGAATGGAAGATAAAATAGTTGGTATAAAAAGGGATGTGGGATTTTTGAATTATGGATTAAAATAAAACATGGAAGCAATGATGAATGTCAAGATCGAGGGGTTGAATGAAGGTTTGGCAAAGTTGCTAGAAGAAAGGCATTCCAGCGATGACAAGGCAATCCATGAAAATCATGATGAAGAGAAAATCAATATCAATTACAATATTAAAGACTCTAATGTGGGGTTTAAGGACCACCACATTCTAAAGATAGATATGAGGAAGTTTGATGGCAAAGATCCAGTAAATTCGATACTACAGATGGAGCAATATTTTTCTCTACATGATGTGCAACCCTTAAAAAAGGTACCTATTGAATCTTTATATTTAGAACCCAATCAATTTTTATGGTATAAATTTCTTTGTTCTCGTAAACCACTTGTCACTTGGTCAATTTTTACGGAGGAAATGATAGCACATTATGAATATACAAACCACGACACCTTCTTTAGCCAATTGATAAATCTCAAACAAAAGGGTTCAATGGTGGAGAAAATTAAAGACTTCCAAAAATTGAATATTAGGGTAACCAGTATTCTAGAGGAGCATAAGATTGATTTCTTCATAGGGAATTTAAAAGATAACATGCAACATGAGGTTCTCCTTTGGGAACTCAACTCATTGGAGAAGGCATTCAGGGTGGCCAGAAAAGTGGAAAGAAAAATAATGGAAACAAGCAAATCTGCCACTCACAACTATAAAGACAAAAGTGTTGCTTCTCCTAGCCTTCCACAACCTATAAGGTTTACACCACAACAGTTAGAGGGAAAAAGAGTAAAAGGGCTTTGTTATCATTGTGATAAAAAATACACTAAAGGTCATAAGTGTTCTTAGAAAAAATTATTTTACATAGATTGTGGAGAGGAGGAAGAAAAGGATCAATAAACCTCAAAACAAGAGGATATACATGAGGAACCAACTCCATGGAAAGAAGAAATGAATCCAACCATATATTGTAATTCACTGGCAAGAATTACCACTCCTCAATCTCTCAATATAGAAGGACATATATTGACTGATTTAGGTACCCATAATTTTATTCATTGAAAGATAGCCAAGGAATCAAATTTCTTCCTATATCTAGCACCAGAGTGTTAAGTAATGGTTGCAAAAGGAGGAACTAGAAATTTCTCTGGAAAGTGTCATAATATCAATCTATCCATGGGGGAATATGTATTGAATAGTCCAATTATTTCCATTCCAATGGGTGGTGCTGATGTTGTACTAAGAGTCCAATGGTTACAATATTTGGGGACGATAACTTTTAATTTTCAAGGACTTTTCTTGAAATTTTTTTGGGAAGGAAAGGACGTTGAAATTAAGGGGTATCACAAGGAAACCATGAAATATAATCATCTCTAATGGCATCAAAAAGATTCTAATAAGAGAAAAATGAGGTGTAATTTCACAGTTATGCTCACTAGATGTTCAAACATCGAAATCGTCTATTTCTCCAGATACCCAAAAAGTCTTGGACAATCATTTCAAGGTATTTGAGACTTCCAAAGGTCTCCCACCTATTCATGGTCATGATCATGTTATTCATTTGATTCCAGGAAGTTTTCCCCCAAACATCAAGCCTTAAATACATTTGTATGCCCAAAAGAGTGAAATTGAACGTATGGTTCTAGAAATGCTAGAGGCTGATATAATGCAACCTAGTCAAATTTCTTTCTCCACTCCAGTAGTATTGGTGCACAAGAAGGATGTATCATGGCACATGTGTCTCGATTATAGGGAGCTCAATAGGATCACTATTAAATATAAATTTCCCATTCCTCTTATTGATGAATTGTTGGATGAATTACATGGAGCGATTTACTTCACCAAGTTGGATCCTCATGCAGGATATCATCAAATTGGAATGAAGAATGAAGACAATCAGAAAAAAAACATTCATAACTCATGAGGGTCATTATGAATTTTTGCTCATGCCTTTTGGCCTTACTAATACACCTTGAACATTTCAAGGTTGGATGAATTCAATTTTGAAACCATTCCTTAGAAAATTTGTGTTATTATTTTGATGATATACTAATCTACAACAAAAGGATCACGTTTAACATGTTGACAGTGTACTCAAATTGTTGGAGGAGAAACAATTATGTGAAAAAATCTTCAAATGTTTCTTTGGAGTAGAGGTGGTGGAATATTTGGGTCATATTGTATCTCATGAGGGTGTTAAGGTAGAACCTAACAAAAGTAAAGCCATTAAGGAATGGAAAATCCCCACAACCATAAAGCATCTTTGAGGATTTCTCAGGTTGACAGGGTATTATTGCAATTTTATTAAGAATTATGGGAGAATAACAAAACCTCTAACATCATTATTGAAGAAAGATGGTTTTTGTTGGAATCCAGAAGCAACTAAGGCCTTTGAACATCTTAAAGAGGCAATGTGCCAGGCACCAGCCTTAGCTACGCCAGACTTCACAAAAACCTTTATTGTGGAATGTGATGCCTTGGGAAATGGAATTGGTGCTAATTTAATGGAAGAAGGAAGACCCATTTATCTTGAAAGTCGCCCAATCACAGGAAATTATTCACGCAAACCCATTTATGAGAAGGGAATGTTGGAAATACTACATGCACTAAAGAAATGGCAACCTTACTTGATGGGAAGACACTTCAAATCATGATAGTATTAAATACCTTTTGGAACAAACATTGTATTCAAAAGAGCAGCAAAAATGGGTCACAAAGATGTTGGGTTATGACTTTGAAATCATCTACAAAAAAGGGAAGAAAAATATTATTTCATATGCACTCTCAAGAAGGGATGAGGACATGGAAGGATTTCTTTATGCTATTTATATTATCCAACCAGATTGGATAACTGAAGCAAGGGATGAATGGAAGAATGATGAAGAAGTGTAGACGCTCATTCAAAAGTTGCAGCAAGATCCATGTATATATGATACATTTAGCTGTAAAAATGATCCATTATACTACAAAGATCACTTATATATTTGTAATAATTCCCATCTCAAACAAAATATTCTTTTGGAATTGCACACCTCTCCCTTAGGAGGGCACTCAGGATTTTTTCCCTATATATATGATACATTTAGCAGGAAAAATGATTCATTATGGTACAAAGATCGCTTATATATTTGTAATAATTCCAAACTCAAACAAAAGATTCTTTTGGAACTGCACACCTCTCCCTTAGGAGGGCACTCGGGATTTTTAAGAACTGACCATAGGGTCAAGAAGGATTCTTTTCAGGAAGGCCTTAAAACTATTGTTCAAAATTTTGTGGCGGAATGTTTGGGTTTCCAACAAAATAAAGTTGAAACAGTTAAGACGACGGGTCTATTAACACCTTTAGTCATTCCAGGTCGACGTTGGGAGGATGTTTCAATGGATTTTATCACAAGTTTACCAAATTCTAAAGGAAATATTGTCATCTTGGTCGTAGTTGATAAACTTACCAAGTACGCATATTTTTGTGCATTATCTCATCCATTTAAAGTCAGTACAATTGCTACTAGATTTATGGAACCAATTCCAAAGATAAACCAAAACCCAAATATTATTGTAAGCAACAGAGATCCTATTTTCAATGGAAATTTTTGGATGAAATTATTTTCTTCTCTAGGTACTCAATTAGCTCATATCTCATCTTATCATCCTCAATATGATGGAAAAACAAAAATAGTGAACAAATGTTTGTAACGATATCTTCGTTTCTTTGTATATGATAAACAAACACAATGGTTCAAGTGGTTACCTCAGGTTGAATAGTGGTATAACACTTCCTTCCATATTGCAGAAAAAACGACCCCATTTATGGAACTTTATGGATATCATCCACCATCCATCACATCATATTTAAATAAAATTCTAAGGTTCAAGCAGCGGAAGATCAAATCAAGCATCAACAAAAAATTCTCCAACTCTTAAAGGATAACCTCACTTTGGTGCAGAATTGAATGAAACAACAAGCATATCAACATAGCAGCGAAAGAAGTTTTGATGTAGGCGACTAGGTATTTTACAGCTATTACCATACTAACAAATGATGCTCAAGAAAGCTAGGAAGGATAATAAATTATAACCAAAGTACTATGGTTCTTACAAGGTATTGCAAAAGATTGGTACTATGGCATACAAATTGGATTTTCCCGTGTCTTCTTGAGTGCACCCATTTTTCCATGTTTCATGCTTAAATAAGGTTATAGGTGACAAGCTTCCAGTTCAAAAATATTGCTAGAACTTGACGAGGAAGAAAAAGTCATATTGGAACCTGAAGAATTCATGGAAATAAGAACTTGACAGCTATGAAATTGATCAATTTCAGAGTATCTCATCAAGTGGAAGAACTTACTCGCTCAAGATTCCACATGGGAGGATGAGAATTTTATACAGAAGCATCCAAAACTACTCAATTGTTAAGGAAAACACTCTTTTGAAGGATAAGGGAATGTTAGGTCCCTATACTACTAGTGTAGGCCCTCATTGCCATTAGTGCAACCTCCTTATTGTTTTTTTGTGCCCATGTTGTCCCCATATTGTTATTATTATGCCCCATAAAAGGCCACTATTGTTATTGTTGTGCCTTTACAATATTATTGTTATGTAGGCTCTTATTATATTGTGACCCCTTAGACTCCTATATATAGAAAGGAGGTCTTATCACTTGTATCATCCAATAATTTATCATTTATGTAATGTAAAATAGGTTTTCCCCTGGAATATGATAATTTCTAAGGCATTGATCTATTTATTTGTGAGCTAGTTGCATAATAGTTTCATCCTTGCCTTGTCATTGCTCGATAACCATGGTCTGATGGGATTCTTTTCTTGGTTGAAATTTTCATTGGGAGAAGGTTTTGGATCTGGGTGAGGTGGTCTTAGGAAAATTCCCAAGGGTTGGGGTGGGGATGGTTTAATCTCTGGGAATCCCTCGAAAGGTGGGTGGAGACAGGAAAATTCCTGATGTTATTGGTGAATAAACTCTGAGGCGTCCAAACTTGTATTTGGCTTTTCGATCTCTTGACTAATTTTGGTGAGATCATGGTAGCATGAGGGTGGATATGGTTTAATCTCTAGGAAGCGTTGGTTTTTTATGTCTTGGGATCCCACATTCATGCTTGGAATATGGAATCAGGGTGATTGGATGAAAGAAATATTTGGTTCAGCCCAATCTATGGTTTGGTGGTAGGTGGAAGTCCCTGAATTGGTCGGATTTTGCATAAGTTAATAAGAGCTATTTCCCTATTTTAATCTATGAGCACTTGTACTTTTTATGGCGATGATTTGAAGGTTTTTCTGTCATGTTTATTAATCTAGTTATATGTTG
Source organism: Pinus taeda (assembly GCA_000404065.3). Taxonomy (NCBI): domain Eukaryota; kingdom Viridiplantae; phylum Streptophyta; class Pinopsida; order Pinales; family Pinaceae; genus Pinus; species Pinus taeda. The sequence goes on from APFE031751085.1 coordinate 65,808, forward strand.
GTTAGAAGCATGGATTTGTAATGAGCTCTGGTTGTGACTTGTTTAGGAATTGATAAGTATTTAATGGTTAATGAATGAATGGGCTAACAAGTGTTATTTCAACTATTATGAGAGAGAATTAGACATTCTTGGTGATCGTTAGACAATTTTCAGACTTCAATGATTACATATGGATTCATGACTTGTAGTTTACATGTTCACCATATGTTTGATGAAATGACTACCATGGTTAGGCCTAGTTAGGTCATGTTCTTGTTCAAGTTTTGTATGAATAACATTGTCATTAATTCATTTATATTTCTAACAAGTTTCAAGAAGTTTTGGGCAGTAGTCTAGAGGGTGGACTAGAATTGTGGCTCAGATCTCAGGACCGCACCCTCTGAACTAAGGATTTTGGGCTTTAACCAAACTCTTACAAGATTGTGTCTACATTGGACAGTCATAATCGCACCCATGTGGGATTATGCATGTGGTTGTGGACCCAAATTACTAAAAGGGAAATGAAACTAAGGGTTTTATTAGCTAGGTTGGTTCTTTGGACCCTGAGTATCCTGTAAGCCCTGTAGAATGTCAGGTTGTTGTTAGAAAGTCTAATTTATAGGCCCCACTTCCTTAACTTGAGCTAGAAAGTTGGTTGATGTCATAGTAAATATTTGTCTCATGTTTACCCTGGAAATCTAATGAAATTGGGTAAATGTGGTGTTGGCAGGTTTACAACCAAGCCCCATCAAAATATCAGGATGAACAATTGTAAAGATCTTCACTATTATATGTGTATGTGCTCATATGGGATTAAGTAGGGGTTGGGGCTTAAGGCATTAATTTCTCAACCTTCGAGTTATAATAGGCCCATGTGTGTGAGAATTGTACAAAGTGCTAAAGGTGGGACAAGCCCAAACCATATACACATATACATGTATAGTAGGTTTATAAGTTCAAGGACAAGAGGAGTCAGGAGGCTCGAACCTTATATGCCATATTGCTAGGAGCCATGATAAATGGCACATAAGTAGGAGAGATATGAGATGTTTGATTTCCCGAGAACATCAACATTGTCCATGTAACCCCGGATGAGTTACCCCAGAAGTTTCAAGGGTTGGCATTTTCAACACCATCATAATTTAATTATTGGGGTGATGTGGCATGATGGGGCCTATTGATAAGGTAACCTCTTGTTGAATATTTTTTGGCTTGAGGGGGCTTGGACCCGGGTTTAGAATTAGTTGCGTTAACCAACAAAACCCTACACTACCGGCCCTTCCCGCAGCAACCCGCTTAGCGCAGGGTGCAATCTCACTCGAGACAGTATTAGAGGATGCTAGAACCAATTTTATTCATCTAGAAGGCTATGTGCCATGGATTTAGGGTGTTTCTTCAGCTTCAAGTCTAATTCAACCTTCACAAACCCTTACCCTTCAAATCTCAAACTTAAAGCGATTTTCAGTTAAACATAGTTATGGACTTTGCGTAAACATCTAGTCATGCATAAAATAATGTATAACAGTAGATCCAGATCTTGGCGGAGAATTTAAGACAAGAATACAGATAAATGGCATTCGATTGCGCATAAATATAGAAGATACACAAGTATGTAATTTTGACACAAAACTTACTTCAAATATTCTTTATTAGTTTAGATATTCCATATAGAAACTTTCCAGATCCTACGCACACAGCTGCAGGGGCCCGCACACTTAGTTGCGGACTTATGAAGGTCTCCATGCACTCTGTTGCAGGACCCTTCCCATTCTTCAAAAATACGAAAAGATCATACCTTTTCAGACTTAAAACATATCAAAAATATAACTTATCTCTCCCTTTATACTTTCTAAGGCACCCTTTGATGTACTTTATCCCATACAATACCATGGTCCAAAAACCATGGGTGTATCTAAAAAAAATAAAAAAAAACTAAGGGGCTTTGACCTTCCCTAAATCCCCATGATCCCTAGTGAGACAAGCTACTCACGCTTTGCTCCTTAAAATGTGGCGATTTTACAATATCATATGAAAACTTGACCCAAGGGACGTCGTCCCAATAGGCCCCCAACACAAAGATGTGACTCGTCCCCGAGTCACTCTGTTGATATATCCTCATCTTGTGCTTTGAGGCCATTGAATTCAGACTTCAAGGCTTGAAGTTCTACTGTATTATGTGTGGCAGCCTATGGGACCTCTTCAACCAAATTTTTTGTATTTGGCCCTATGACTGCTAAACTCATCGTCCTTTGCGTCTTCTAAAGGGATTTTAATTTTCTCTAGACGTTCTATGACATTTGGCTTGCTTTGTTAGCCCATGGCTACGTCCTTATGGAAATGATAAATGACTTCTGATAAAACTCATCAATCTGAGTCTGTATGAATATACCTTCTTGGAGTCTCGTGAACGTTTTCATAGGTGCTAAGGTCCGTGTTGTCACCCTGATCTCATCAAACTGCAGTTTCTTTTCACAAATATGAGCTTCAAGTTTCTACAGATGCAGGTTCTCCTCCAGCGAGGCCCACATTTCCATTGTACTTTCAAAAATTTGGCTACAATCATTAACTACAACAACAAGAATTTCCATATTAGCTTTAATAGGAGCCTCGCGCTGCTCTCAAACTTCTGGAGGGATGGTAGGCTACAACTTCATTTGAAGCTTGAAGATCCACATTTGCAGCTCAAATCACACCTTTCCTACCTTAGCCTTAGATTCTTTGACTGTGGCTGCCAACTTTTGTAATTTCTCGGACGAAGTTTCCTCTGTTGGAGTCTAGAGCTTAGGAAGCTCACTGCATACCTGCGTTATTGCTACTTCCAACTGTTAATTATGCACAACGACCTCTTCTAGCTCCTTAAGAACCTATGCCTTTTCCTCAAACTTTTTTTGTTTGTTAGTATTGACTTCAGTAATAACTAGTAATGCACGTTGTTCCCAAACCCTGAGCTCATCTGAGACTCCCTGATGCAGCTCATGCAATGTCTAAATGGGGAGCACCACAAGGTTAAGGCTCAAGTTCTTCATATACAAAAGGCATGCCCTGTCTTTTGAAGTGTCAACATGTAATGATCCCTCTAAAAACCGTAATGGACGAAGATATGTGGTAATTTATGCTTGTGAGGAAGTCACACTCACTTTCTTGAACCATGCTTGCTTGACCCACACTCACTTGTAGAACACTGGTTTGTACCTACAATTCTTTAAGGCCCTGTTCAACCTTCGCCAAGACAGATTGGCATTGCTCCTCTTGGTGCCCCTAGATGTCTTCCATTGTGGATGGGATAGTATCCCCAATTTCATCAAGATCCCCCTCTGTAAGGGCCATTGGCTCTACACTAGTGGACTTGTCCAACTTTTGTTTCTTCCACACATTGCTAGTGCTCCGCTTCTACTACTTCTTGATAATGAACAGAGCCTCAAAGTCCTAAGTACCCATAAAATGGTCTTCGCCTCCCTCTTCCTCCTCGGAATTTATCATGCTGACTGTGCGCTCTGTCTTTGACATAATGGTTTCCTCCACGTCAATCATGACATTCTTGGGATCCTTCTGGGAATCCTTCTTGGGATCCTTCTTGGAATCCTTATTAGTTCCTTCATGGGATCCTTCTTATCAGCCTATGTTTCTACAACAGTCTTGCTTGTACCTGCTACTATCATTGGCTCGGCCAGGGTGAGTTAATCACTCGGCCACTTACTAATGATAACCAAAATAGGTTCTTCTAATACCAAATATGGCAATGCATGCCCTTCTTCTATCAAGACCTTGTTGGCATAGATATAGACATTGTCAAAATCGGCCTCGAACTTTGCAACATCATGATACTGATCAAATAGGGCAAGTGATAACCATGGAAGTTGATTAATCACCATGCATAGCTCTGTTTCAAACATAACCCAAAAGAGATTATTCTCCATGGCCCTTGTAGGGTCATTGGATTCCCATAACGAAGCATATCAAGCAGCGTCAAAGATATTTGGGTCCACCGCAGGGAACTGTGATTCCTCTAGTGCTTTTTGAGTGATTAACACAATCAGAACCAATGTCGCTGTTGTTTGGAAGAAACTCGAGTCACCTGAACTGACCCCATCCACCATCACTTTGCGTTCTTGGGACAGTCACCCCTCCCAACCTCTCGGCATGTACCGAAATTGTCTAGTGACTCTTACGGGAAAGATTGTCCATGTAGACATTAAGGTTATTAATGTCCCTCTAGATTACAACATTCTCTTCTGTTGTAGTTATACATACTCCATGTCAGCCATTGGTCTACGGTTTTTCTGAAGATGTGTTTCCTCATGAAGGGAAGATCACCAGTATCGATAAATTGACATATTATGAACCATCATCCTTAACCTCCCCTAAACCCATTATCTCATCGTTGTCCGGCAAGCAGTCTGCCACCCCTCTCACCGGCATTTCACTCAAAGTCTACAAGGATTCCACCTTGTTTGGTGTTTTCCCTGATCCTCCCTCTCCCATCTCTAAGCCTAACTGTTTGAGTGTCTTCATGTTACAAGTGTCATGAGTTGCTCAAAAGTTGTCTGGTACATGTGATGAACATCCATCTCCTCAGCACCCTGTTGTTACCATATCAATTGCAGCATATGAATCCACCCCCCGAGGACCTCCTCCTTTTTTGGGAGCCTCCCCTTTGTTCCCACCAAGAACTATCCCTCCAAGTCTCAACCATCCAGGAGTTGTTCTCCCGAGAAATTACCTTGTAGGATATATACCTTTCTTGTTTCCTCCTCCTGGAATCTTTTTTGTTTGTGTCATGGCTTTGTTGAGTCTCCCTAATGTGAATTTGGGGATCCCAGTATGGTAGATTAATCCCCCAACAAGCACTCCACCTGGTCAATGAGATTTCCTTCAAGTGTGTTGCGACTTCGAGGCCACTTGTACTGGATCATCTACTCCTACACATGTCGATTTTGGTACCACAAGTACACTAGAACAGGGGGACTCTGATCCCATGATCGTGATTTGTCCCCCCAATGTCGAGATGACAGACTCCACGATCCATATCCTTTACCTATCGTCATCCTTGAGTCCCTCGTAGGAAAACCTTTTTGAAGTTTATGCACACACTTCTATCAAGCCTCCTTCATCAGAAAGCCAGGTCTCAACATCCATAGATTTTCCATCTACTATCGCATCCTCTACCATTTCAGATGATGCGTATGTGAACCTTCTTTTTTAGGATGATGCACCAGGTACCGTCGCTGCATCATGTAGTCAATCTGCCTCCCATCTGCCCATCTTCCATTCTGATGAGGACATAATGGAAGCTATGTCTACCCCTGATTACCCTTGGGATGATATGCACCATCGTGCGTACTTCCTGCCACAGTAGTCTAATGCCTAGTATACTATGGAATCAAAAGACCTCATCCATAGTAAAGTCAATGGGTTTAGATACCCTCTACCTACCCCGGGTGCTTTCGAATCATTTTGGATAGGAACCTACATCATTCGTAAGGCCTTAGGAAATGAGGCATCTATTTTGGAGGATATTGAAGGCCAAATCCTTCCTAATCCTCACAATCCATTCTACCTTAAGAAATTTCAGCCCTAACATATCTGATTGATTTATGTGTATTTATTTTTGTCATCCATTTAGGTAGGTTACATCATCTCATCAATTATCCTTTGCACCTTTAAGATGGATCTATCATCCACACTATATATTGGTTATGTCAACAGTACGAGTCTTCATGGTCCCCACTGGGCCTATATTGTGTGGTAGTGTCATCAAGTCACCCTTGTTCAGAGCATCCGCAATGAGTCACCTTCGCATCCCATTGTATCATGTCACATTGTTCCATCCACCTTTGCATACCATTCATCCCACGTTGCCCATTTTGGCCTTAAGTCATATTGTCCCCCATCCCCTCTGGAGTCGAGTCAGTCACTGCTAGGGCAACCATGCACTTTATGCTCTGACAAGGGAAGTTGTTTGTTTGTCCCTCAGTTGCATTTTCCCAATTTTTCATCGTGTCAGTCCATGAGTCACATTACTATTTTCCCTCATGCCTTAGTTGAGGATCCTCATTGCCTCACTTATGGCAGGCCCTACTATGTCGACATCAGTACATCTATTTCAGAAGAACGACCTAGAGGGTGGTGTAGCTTGGTTCCAGCTTCCATTCTTGTTCAGTGTCTCAGATCAAGAAAAGGGAATCATCATTACCCTTTGACTTGATTGTTTCATGCTCTTGATTCATACACTTGATGGTCCAATGATGCAACAGATTGTACTAGTGATTCCCAAGTGTGTGTGAGTTGTTCCAGACCTGATGAAGGGGTGGCCTTTCAAGTAGCCCCCCACATGCCAACATTACTTCATATTATGCTATAGTCTCAGATGCAGTTCCACAAATTTTATGGGTTTGGCTCCTGCCACTTGCAACACTCATAGCATGCATGTCTCCTTTAGATTATCCATTCCAATTTGTAGAGCCCTTTTCGTGTTCAATAGGGCTTCTTTGGTTGTTATACCCTCCCTCCCACCCATCTTCTGAGGGACGGGCCATTATATCTCATGTACCCAGATGATGTTGTATTCAGTTCTAGCTCATGTTTTTCTAGGCACATTCTGCATATGGGACACATTGTATTATTTTCGGTCTTATTTATGTCAGCATGTCATGTACCATTAAGCATGTAGTTTTGTGCTCAGTTTCATTTTTCTGGGCGCATTATTATTTTTGTACTGAGTTATCTCGATGAGTATAGGTATGCCCCCCCTGCCTCACTGAGATCAGGTACCACAACATAAAAGGAAACTTACATCAATTAGTCGATGTCGCCCTCTCTTTCACTATCATCTTTCAATTCAGCTCGATTGGTCTCTCTCTCTCTCTCCCCTTCAGTGTCTAGTGATTGTGCCCTTACAACATGCTTCGGTCATACATTTTTCTACTAACACTCGTATGTTGGGGGGAAATCTATTATCACCAAAAATTGATCATCTAGCCATAATTTACTAGATGGATCGAAGTACACTGTGTAGGGACAATTTTACCATAGTAAAATAGATTTCACTATAAGAAAGTACTTAATAAACCACATTTGTTAAGTTATATATGGTTAAACCCATGAAGAATAATGATATATCACTATTTATTTAATTATCTTCTAGGAACAATTAATTAAACCATTGTTTAACTAATATTCCTCGACATATTTGACCTAGTTATGATAAATAAATAGATAAATCATTAATTATCTTATTTTTCTATAGGAATAATTAACTAATCACTAATTAGTAATTATTCCTTTGTGAAGTTTTACTAAACCCCCTATGAATACTTAAGTAAATTATTATTTGTTTATTATTCCTTAACCATATTTTTTGAGATGATAAATAAATAATTTATTTATTTATTATTTCTAAATTAAATTATTTAACCAATTTAAATATTTTTTCCCTCCAACCAAAATATAATAAAATATTCCAAATGGTTAATTCTAGAATTTGGTTAATAATATTTTATTATTTTCCATTATTGGAGAATAACCTAATATTTTGTTAAAAATAGCAAGGTTTTACATTCATTATTCACTTTTGATCATTTTCATTGTTGCACTCACTGTTGTAGCTATGATTATTATCATTGTCAGACACCATCTTCTTTTTCATTTGAGTTCTCATTGAGCTCAAACATTTTGTTTGTTGGTTTTTACACATTATAGAGGAGAGGGACTCTACAAAAGCTGAAGAAATTGAGGATAGCCAAGAACCCATCCCATAAAGGGGGACTGATAACGTTATTTATTCCCTTCACACGTGTCATTTAATAAAATATATTATTTATATATCTCGTTTCCATGGAACTATTTGAGTTACTTGCGCTTATTTTCTTATTCCATTCTCTTGTTTAACTATTTTTGTTACGTAGATCAGGGATTGGGTTGGTTTTGTTTCTATCATTTGCTGTAGATCTATACTGTTTAGCAACCATTTTTATTGTTGAGGTTGTTTTTCATCCACGGTCTAAACTTATTTTTTTTTGTACACTCTCAATAAGAAAAAACCCCAACAATTCTCATATTCACAATATATTTGTCACAATGCTACATTGGACCATGGTTGACCATGATCAATATTATAAACCAAAGGGAATAATAAACCCTAGGGATTAATACTAAAACTCTAAGGGATTGTAAACCCAAACATAAAATATTAAAGCTAAGGGATTAATATTATAAACCCAAGGTATATAAACCCTAAGATAAATATTGTAAACCTTAAACTAAACATGGTTGATCATGATTGTTTTTCATATCGAGACAATCTTTGTCACAATGAGACATTGGACCATGGTTGCCCATGACTGAATTTCATATTAAGACAATCTTTGTCACAATGTGATGTTGTAATGTGGTTGATCATGGTTAACCATTATTGATATTATAAACCCAAATGATTAATACTAAAATCCCAAGAGATTATAAACCCAACAGAAAATATTAAATCGAGGGGAATAATATAAACCCTAAGATAAATATTATAAACGCTAAAATAAACATAGCTGTCCATGTAAAAACATGGTTGTATATGCTTCTTGCATGGGCGTCTAACAGTGTTATTATTGCACATTCTAGTGTTGAGTGCATATTTTTGTTATCAATAGAACATATTAATTCATCAAATAGTTTATTTCCAAATAGGCTTAGAGCATTAGATTTTCAATTAGATGTGTGCTAATATAGAATTGAGATAACCATTTAGACCTTTAAAGTTGACTTATTTTTTCCAATTAAAGCACCATTCTTGAATCCTTTTAATCATAGAACCATAATCAAACAAGTTAGACATGTTCACAATCAAACTGTTAAATAGGCACACATTCTTTTTCCCTACATAGTGATAGGTAATAGAGAAACCAATTTAGACTTTGGATTATTATTGGCCATTTTAGCTAGTTGTTGTGTGTAGGGTACACAAAATAATAGAGGCCTTGTATCCATTATAAAGGTAAAGTTATTTTCATAAGATTGAAAACACAAACTATAAGTTAAATATGCAAAGGATCCATGTTAGTAAAGTCACTACAAGTTTCTTGTATATGAATCATAGGAGGTAATCATGTATTAATGTGTTTAGGTGATATATCCATCTATTACAAAGTGAGTACTTATATTTCTTTGTACTTTGCAATGAAAATTAGAGAAGTGAAGTAGCAATGCATAATGCACATTTCTTATTGGAGTTTTCCTAAGAAAATATTGTCAAGGGTACACCATGGTTCAATATGTTAATTTGTGCTCTCTTAATTGTAGTTTTCGTGATTTTCTTAGCTCATTTCAATGTTTTAAGCAACATGTTTCTAATATAACATCTTAATTATAAATGATCATTGCAGGTCAAGATATAAGCTTAGAGTACATGTAGTATCATTTTAAGATTTGTTGTGGTGAGCTTTCTAATGAAATATCTATAACATTAACATATTAATAGTGACCAAAATAATACTAAACCTACTAGTTTAAGTTTATTGAAAAGCTAATATGAACAAAAAAAACCTCCAAATCAATTCAAATTTAAGCTAATTAATTTAAAAAAATTAATATCGCAATTACATTTAATTAAAAAAATATTAATTACTATCTCATATCTTATTAAACATCTCATTAAAGTTAAAAAAAATTAAACATTAAATTTAACCCATTTAAGTTTAATGAATTTTAAATATTACCCTAATGTGCTAATATTTTATTTTACATTAAACCAATAGAAGTTTACATTATTGTTCACTTCAAGAAAAAGTAAAATTCTACCCAACATGTTGACACACTCCTTCCCCCAATCACTGGTATCCAAGGGAATTTTTAGAATGTAGAGATGTGATTTTGTCAATACCAACATCAATTTCAACTTTCTCATTTTGTTTCCATCCCATCATCATCATCATCATTTGTGTGGAAATGAAAAATATTGGTGTATTGAAAAAAAAACTTAAATATCCACCTACCACAAAATATCATAGTGCACAAAATACCTTAGCCATGCAATATACAAGAAAATATTTATATTATGATGGGAAATCCCTTACACTTTGGTCCAAGGCTTGGAGTCATTGAAGATAAAGTAAATGTAGAGGATATATATAATAATTTATGTTGTATTGGCTACTCTCCCACACCCAAATGCAATCTACAAAAGTCAAATTCAGAAACATTGATATCGAACAAGACCCTAGTACTTAACTCGGGTGCAAGTATTAACTCGAAGTTTTAATGGATAACCGCACTAAAATGGAATTGTATTTTGATGGCACGGATGTGTGAAATTCAGTTTAGATGGTTTGATAAGCATAGAATACAGATTCTCAAACCAACCTTGTTTCTGCTAATTTGCAAGTCAAAATTTGGCATACATTTACAACAGTTCCCGAGTATAGTTTATCAAGGTTCTGAATAGATCCAAAAACTTTGGAAAATCCCAAAACTCATTGAAAGTATAGTTTATCAAGGTTCTGAATAGATCCAAAAACTTTATGTTTAAGAAAAAAACAATTTCTCGATAACAGGATATGGGGCAAGAGTCAGAAGAGACCTCTCCACAATCACAACTAATGGAATTAAGTATTACCTGAGCCTTAGAGGTCATGCTTTCGAATCAAATAGGGACGAAGATCTGATTACTGCGGGGCATGAATCCAACAATTAGAATAGCCTTGGAGATCTTCTGTGGATATAACTCCATTTCATACGGAAGTACGCATCTAGCCATATTGTGGCCCACGAGAGTCCCTTACTACAACGAGAGAATATATAGGAATTTGATGACATTTTCAATTGAGGGTTTTAATTTGAAAGTTGTATGTAAAAAGGAAGAAGAAAAATTTAATGCACATTTGAGTAAAGAAAAGTGCTTGTTAAAAGAAGCTACCATTCAAAGTAATTCCTTCAACAGACCTTTCGAAACCAATCAATCATTTTTAAGATATTTTCTTAAGACAAAAGAAATTTTTTATCTTGAAAAACCACTTTTTTTGTTATTTATTTTACATTAAAATTTAATATCAATTGAATTGTCTTAAATATAAATTTTATGATAAAAACAGTTTGAAATAAAACTTTATATTTAAGACAAAAATAGTTTAAGCCAAAAGCATTTTGAGACAAAAATATTTTAAGACAAAATTTTATATTTAAGACAAAAATAATTTAATACTAAAATATTTTGAGACAAAACTTTATATTTAAGACAAAAACAATTTAACACAAAATTATTTTAGGACAAAAACAATTTAAGACAAAAATATTTCAAGACAAAAATAGTTTGAGACAAAATTATTTTAAGACAAAACTTTATATTTAAGACAATGGCCACTTTAGACAAAACCTATTTAATACAATTAACAATTAAGACACAAACATATCAATTTAAGACAATATTATCTAACAACTACAAAATTGACTCTCACAGTGCGCCCTAAGTCCGTCAACTTGCACGAAACTACTGTCTTCCACACATACCAAGGTTGTTATTTTACTTACGATTCATGTTATCTTATATAAAGACAACAATTTGTTGGGCTCTTTGTTTTGTGGGGGTAGTCAACTAAGAAGAACGTGGCAACTTTTACTGACAAGATTTCTCGGACATCGATTCCTCTTTTGTCCCTTTCATATCTGTTAATACGATTAGAGACAACTTGTTTATCGTTGCATTCAGCACTACTACACGAAGGTGGATTTTAAGAAAAATTTTCAGAGAAAAGAAATATTTTGTCTTCAAATTTTCAATACGAGGTGATAGTAAAAAATGTAAAGGTAAAGAATTAGGGGTCCATCTACTAGCATTCACCAAGTGGTTGGTTTACCATGTTTGTGAAGTGATATTCAACAAACGAAAAGTGTTCTTGAGACACATAACCATGGGACAGGTGAATCAAATTGGGGTTTTGGTGAAGAACTTGTATAAGCTAGATATGGAAGACTCTGTTGCATTAAGCACTAAGGTGGAGAAACTGCAGGTCGCGATGTCGATGAACTTTGGCACAAAATACTTGGTCATTTCCATCATGGTACCTCGAATATTATACAACAAATAACCACTTGGCCTCCCAAAAGGAGCACTTACGTAGTAGGATGTATACAAAGGGTGTACATTGTGGAAGTATGAAAAATCCACATTCCATGACACATGCAGTCCTAGAAAGGATCCACTATGATCTTTATGGACCTTTCTCGACAACCTACACTGTCAAACACAAATATTTTGTCATTTTTATTGATGACTTCTCATGGAAGTGTTGGATCTTCTTCATGTGGAAGAAAGATGAGACATTCTCCAAGTTCGTAGAATTCAAAACACTAGTTGAAAAAGAAGCTAACAAGAAGGTGAAGGCAATGTTGTAGCAGCTGCAACACCCTCCAAAATTTTGGCTTGCACTTAAATTTCGAAGCCTACTATGGATATTGTGATAGATCGTTCTTTACTCACTTTTTGGTAAGTTGATGATCTCAAGCTCCCCTTTTTTATCTTAAGAGTCATTCATGCTTTTATCTTTACATAGAATGTGTCATATTTGGCTATGGGGGTTATCGCTTGTCATGAAAAGGGAGGTTTGTTTTTCTTCAAGGGGAAATATTTATGAGAATGGGTTGTCCTCACCATAAAGACATGTTTCACATGTGTCACCTTTATCCTCCCAAAGTCTATCATCGGAGCTGCACTTGTCGTAAGCTCCATGTTGTATTGCTAAGTTTTAAAATGTGTGATCATAGTCAGTTTTATCACTATTCACATCAGTTGCACTGTCCCACACTTAGCCAAAATTTGGAGTTTCCTTAGCAACCTAGCCTCATCCAACTTTCATGAATTGCACACTTCACATATGTAACCCTCAAGCTTTTCCCTTACTTGTTGGAACTGTGCAATGCACATAAATCCCAACCTCCTTTAGCATTCAAAACTACATAGTGGTTTCCTCGAATGTCCTTCCCTCAGCGAAAACCCATTGTCTCTAGAAACTATGCAGTTTTTTCCCTTGACTACCTACCTTGCATCCTGAAATTGCGTAGATGTGTCCTCCCAGGGCCTCATCCCATAAAAGTGTCTTGCATCCTAAAACTTTGTAAATGTGTCCTCCGAGGGCCTTATCCCATAAAAGTGTCTTGCATCCTAAAACTTTGTAAATGTGTCCTCCCCGGGCCTCATCCCATATCAATCACTACCTGCTGAAACTACAAAATTATGTCTCTCACGGACCATGAAGAAAGATTACATGATAGATGACTCTCAAGGAGCTGAAGAGAAAAATAAACAGAGCAAGGAACCCAAGGTATGATAGAATATTGGGACCACATGGAGACTCCATATGATGCATACTCTTTGGACGCTAGGTATGGAAAACAAAGCACATCTATTGAAATACACCACTTACTGTAGCTTAAAAGTTTTATTATCGTTGTCGTATCATTCTGTCTTTGATGACATGCATGGTTGCAAGAACTGAAAGTCATTCCATGTGTTTCCTCTACGTTTCTTGCTCTATTTCACTTGTTTATTACATAGCTTAGAAGATGAAGAGTATTACCACTTGTTTATTTAAGCTATGGAGGTTGTGACCAATGTGATCTTATGACTAAGTAGGCATGATGCAAATCATCTTAAGTGGGATGAAATATGTTTGATGATATGTATATAGTCAGTACACTCCTTTGCATTAATCCTTGCTTTGTATCTTGCATGTGCCCTCACTTCTTGTCATATTTGGCTACCTGCTTCGAGTAGTCACTTAGCTCTTTCCTGACAAAGTAGGGGAAGGAATTTCCTTCAACCTATTTTCATCAAGGCTCTTCATAGAAAGTATAGATCTAAGAGAAGGATATGTGGAATCTCACTATCAAACTCTTGAAAATACTTTTCATGTTCAAATCTATCCAAACGATTAAGCTGCCACTTAACAACATTGTCAATCTCGGAAGACTCAAGAAACATCACATCTCTAGATATTATAAACTTCTTATTCACTTCATCATAGATATGGTATGCTTTGGAGGTATCAGTACCTAAAGAAGATACATTTGTGACTCCTTGCACTGAGTTTTTTTATCTGTTCCTTAGGTATGAAGGCATAACAGGAGGAACCAAAAACCCTGAGATGCCTCACTGAAGGAATGTGGCCATACCACATTTCATACAGAGTCTTGTTTCTAATAGCAAGAGATGGACACATATTCTTTATATAAAAAAAACATAGAACCACATCAAACCAAAACCTAATGAACTTAACATTTGAACTATGCCAAGTTCATAGAGAAAGTAGTACATTCCATTGAACTATGTGTTGAAAAATGCAACAAGAAATTCTCACTTTAATTTTTCCTTGATTAAATTGACAAAATTCAAATTTCCACATCAACAGACAACTTGGATAATGTTAACTTGTGTGACATGGTGCTTGCCATCTATTTTACTCAGCAAATTTGAGTTGGAGGAGTTAGAGTTCAGTTTTACATATGTGATTGCTAATTTGTAGCAATAAAGGTCAATTATCTCAGATTGTTGTTAGTTAAACTAGTTCTAACATTTGGAGGAACTAGCGGAGGGTCCTTTATGCAGCGAGACTTCATTCAAACTCAGTGACCATCCAATCCAAAATAGTTGGGGCATGTAGAGAAGTCGAGTTCGCTAAGATTGGTGGAGATTCCAAGGAAGTTTTAATTTCTTATAGCTCACACACATGCAAGAACTTACTATAACCATAGTGGAGGAGGTAGCTTGAGTAGGAGCTTCTTGTGAAATTGGAGAGGGAATGATTGTTGGTAGCATTAATATCCTACCACCAATTTGTTTTTCACCACACTTCAATGTTTTGGGTAGCGTTTTTAGGGTGGATATTTTTTTCCTATGCTTTTTGGTCATGCATGTCCTCAATAAGTATCTTGGGAGGTTTGTAATAGTTCCATGCATGCATATCCTCAATAAATATGTTTTTGGATGTTTGTACTAGTTCCTTGCAAATTTATGTTTGTCAAGGCTTAACTACTTATGGTCTTAGGGGTCACAACGGTCCGACAGTTTATGTCACTCTCCAAATCACCATTCCTGAAAGGATCCAACAAAACGACTGGAGAGGAAGATGAGAAGGGAACACTTTTATTGGAACTAGCCTAGAACTAGTGGAATTGGTTGGTCCCAATGGTTTTAGAGTTGTACTAGCCTAGTTTGGTGGTTCAAATTGGCTAAGGTTGGTCTTGTATTGACCTGACCTTAAAACACCAAAGTGACTAGTTCTCTACTAAACTGAACAATTCAGAAGAATGTAGTGCAACATATCTAATGACCAACAAATATCAATTTTAATAAAAAATACTTAAAAGGAAAAAAAAAATATCTTAACCCTAGGGCCCTACAAAACCTAACCCTAGTAATTAATAGTAATATTTAATTTTCAAAGTTAAAGTAAAAGTTGAAATTCTCCTTATCTTTCCTTTTTGAAAAGGAAAGTTAAGGATACTGTGGAATTTTCCTTAAATTTTTAATATTAACATTAATTGTTTCGGGTTGGTTCAGAGTGGTTCCAACTTCATTCAATTTTGAGAAAGCCAAATTTTAGATCCCATTCAAAACTTAGTGGTCACTGTTTGAACCGCTTCTTTGTAATGAGTCCTAGACTTTGACCTCCAATTTTTCATGTGCATTTATTGCATAATCATATTCCTCGTGAGACTTTGCAACATAAGCTAATATTTAATCCATTGCAAGTACTTGACCTAGCTTAGGGAACCATCAGCTACCCCTCCCAAGTTGCTCCTCAACATTGAAATTTTCTTTGGAAGTAGGCATTCATTTTATCCATTAAATCATGTTTTCCATTGTGACAGTCGAACAACACCCCTGACAGAATATGCTTGACAATCCATCTCATATTTACTACTACCTTATTAACACTCTTAATCTTGTCGAGAAATCTTGTGTCTCCAATTTAAAAGAGGAAGAACCAGAAAGGGAATTCTTGGCCCAATTCTCAACCCATAATATGTTTAGCTTCTCTCTTATGCTTACACTCTAGTCTTCTCATAGCTTCAGAATGACGAATCATAAACACAGTCTCATGATGTGCATTCAGGGAGGCATACTTCACCCTTACTTGCATCAAATTACCCCCCAGCATTCCCTTTACCTTTACATGCAAGCATATATTTTAATTTTGGAGGATTGTTAAGCTTCCCATCCCTATTTTGCCTCCCTCTCCTACCCTCATGAACTTGATAAGCTGAATTTAACCAATCTCACTATATCTGAGATAAACAACCCATCCAACTAGGTAGATTGAGTTGACACCCTTTTATAAACTAAATCCATCCCTCCATAATCACATGTCCCTCTCCAACGACATCATCATGTTGTCTTTGAGATCTATAATTCCCATTATCACCATAAATTTCCCAGTCCTTAACTTACATCTTTGGTAACCTCATCATTCAGATCACTTATACTTTGTGGTATTGTTGCTTGTGTTGTGATTTCCTTTAATGGAAATATCTCCCTAGTAGGCATGAGTAACCAAATTCAAGTTCTTATTGAACTCTTTTGTTAACATACTTAATTTTCATTCTCACCTATTTGGTTTCAAATTCTAGTGTGGTTGGTTTACCAGTTGACTACGAGCATTCACCAAGTGGTTATTGATGATCATAGCTAGTTTAAAGTGAATGTTGGACTTTGCCTTGAAAACCAAGCCCCAAGAATATGCAATTATCATGAAACATTTTAGAGCTTATACTTTTCTACAAAGGAATACACTATTTTCATTCATCAAGAGAAGTTATATGAGAAAGAACCACGTGGTTATGATTTTCAACATTTTCACCTACATTTCCTATCTATATTTTTCTTATTTAATGGGAAAGTTGCGTTTTTGGGATTTTCAAATTAAAGTTCTACACTGGTGATGTTCATCTCAAATTTTGGTCTACTTCTAAAATCTTGTTTGGTATGTGCAAAACGAGCATTGGTGCAGCTTTTAGTGGTGCAATTTTTAAAGATATGTAAATTCTATATTGATTTAAGACATGCAATTTTCAATATCCACATGTTACCTTTTCTTGACATTCCATTCATAAATTTCAAATTTGTAACAAGTATAAATTCTACAAATTAATTATTATATTGATTATTATAAAATTGAAGACAAAGAATAATAATATATAATGTAGGTTTATGTGAATGGAAGATGTTAAGGCAAAGGAATAATTATATAATGATAAGTGGACCATAGGGTTTGGGTTCCTTACCATTAATATATTCTATATAAGGAGGGAGAAGAAGGAGAAGATGGCATCACTTTTGCTTGTGTAATTGAAGACAAGGCTAAGAAGAGACAACATAGTAATGGATTGTGCATGACTTGTTTTTGAAATATCTGGAGCAATAAGGTCTATGTCTAGGTGAAGAGTAGAACTCCAAATATTTTTTACAATAATCAATCTCGAGTGAATAGAATGTCATATCTACATAGACCTTTGTGAGAGAACTCCATTCTAGGTGACGATAGAGTACAACATTTCCTTATTGGAAGTATTTAAACTTTTATCATGGTATAATTTAATTATAAATATTTAAAATTCTAGATGTTTACAATCAATTTTATAAAGGGTTATGGGCTTCTTAATTTTTTTTCTCGAATTTTAAATATTGAGATAGAAATTTGTAACAAGAATATAGTGACCTCAATTCCTTGTGAATGCTACAAGTATCTACTATGTGTATTTTTTTCAAATTGAATAGAAATATGATCAACTTTGTTTTTGCTAACGAAAAAACACACAAACATATTCTATTATATAAGTTTTTTTGTTATTGTTAACAAAATTAGTATCAGCCATGGTTTATTTAGAAAATAAAATATATTAAACTATATAATGGATTGTAGAATTAATACGTATAACGTCATCCTAGTAATTTTATTTAGGATTGTTTTAAATATATTAATAAATTAATTATTTATATTTTCAATATTATTAATTATATATATTATTATTAACTTGTATATAAGGCATTACTATTTTAACAAATTAATAAATTGATTTTAATTGACCTAACTTAACCTTTTTCTACAAAATTAATTATAAATAAATTACAATTATGATAACAATACCAAAAATAGGGTATTTAGTAAATTAGGTATAATAATTAAATTATTAAAATATACATAGATTTAATGAATTAATAATTTAATAAATATTGACATATATTTTTAAATATAATGGAGTAACTTTTAAATTAAATAAATGAATATAATAGTATTTTAATATTAAATTAGTGAGAGGAAGTTTGACTGGGGTGTTTGAATGGAAAAGTAGCCGTTAGATTGTTGTAGGCGTTGGAGTCTCTGCTTGGACTATTTAACACGCTGATATGGATCTGTATCTTCATCTTGTCCTGACGATGAACCACATTGGTTGGTTCGAAACGCATCGACAAAAGTCTTTCTTATGTGATTTACGCTGAAGCTCTCCTTATAAATATATATAATGGATTATTAAATTGATAACTATTTAATATGGGTTGACTTATAGTGATGTTTCTATGGATCATCTTATGATGTTGTGGAGTATTTAGAAGTCACGTCACTAGTAAGTCAAGTTTTCATGTATCCTTCTCATGTTAATACAAAATAAAGTACAGAATGGATGGGAAAATTTAATTCATGATACTACAAATGGGATCACAAATTATATTAAGCTTACACACAATATATTGACAAAGTATCCATCTGAGAGGTACTAGAGTAGAGGGATTGGATCAACCAAGCCTTTTCAATATATGAAAATATTAGGCTTCAAGAGTTCATGTGTTTTAGTGATGGATGCATTAAAGAGGGACAATCGAATTAACTCAAACTACTAGAATGGGATATTGATGGGCGGAGGTTAAGTTGTACCTATGATGGGAGCCTCATATTTAGTATATCCTTCGTCTATATGTTCTCCTTAGATGATGGAATTTTTTCACAAAACTATTTTGAGCGTTAAGATTTGTTGATTGCATAGTTATCTTGTTTCATCAATATAATTATATTTCTTTATAAAACAAGAAGCAAAAATCCTATTGATGTGTTAGGGTTGAAAGTAATTTTTCCTTCCCCTAATATTATTTTTTAACTTGAGGAGGTGGAGGATTTTGAGGATGGAATATTATGTTCTTATAAGTAATGTGAGAAGGCCTTGATGAAATTTAGGGCCTCAATAGAGAAACCTGGTGAAATAGATAGTTGTTCAGTAAAATATGTTGATATTGCTATCAGGATCTCATATGGCGCCTCCTACCTAACCTAGTCACACCTAACCTAGTCATAGTAAAAAAAATTAATCTTCGAAGTTCCACTTTAATTCTTCTCACTATGTTTTTACCACAATCTTAAGGGACCTTGGTAAAATAATTCCGTTGATGATTAGTCGCGACATTCTGGTGTAATCTTTGTGGAAAGATGTTTGGATCCATATGAACATGGTGATAATATTTAACAAAATCCTCATGTCTATTCATTAATTTCATGTGTGATTAGTCAGGACCCAACATGCACACTTGTAACTAGGATATAAGATTATGTAATCCTTTCTTGGGTGACTTCATTATCAACATTGAAGGAAACATTTATACTTGATAGTTGGATTTTTGGATGCATTTCTTGGATGACTTCATTCTTAGTGTGGAGTGTAATACTTGTACATAGGACCTTGGTTTATGGATGATCCCTTTATGTAAAAACTTCTTGGACTCCTTCACTCTTAGGGTTGGGGCAATGCCCATACGCAAGAAGTTGGCTTATGGAGGTACACCATAGATTTAAAACTTGAGAGCAATGTGTTTCAAAGGGGATGAAATGGTGGGAACCCCCCTAGTGATATAATGTGCTACATAATAGTTAATAATATTATAAGTATGGTGGTCATTTAATGTAATGTATACAAAGCCTGTTATGTTAGTATTAAATAATTCATACTAGGTAGTTTTCATGTGATAAATGTAATATGGCCTATTCATTAGCATAGGCACCAGTAGTGGTTACAATTTAGGTTTTATAAATGAATAATATTTTAGTCCTCCTTATTGGATTTGTTAAGTATAGTGATTTCATTTGAGCATTAGTTCATTGGGAGGTTGCCCTTGATGAGGAAAATGAACAAGAGTTTATCTTTCCATAAAATGATTACCATACCCTATTAACTTACCTTGACGGTTTTGGATTTAATGAAGTAAAATGAATTTTTATCATATTCCTAGAGACATTACCCCTTAGAGACATTACCCAGCACTGACATTACCCCGCAGTGAGTTCACGGACTCGAAACTTATGGAGACCTTTTCTAATCCTTACACATATCTTTATCTCGGGAGTTGGATCTCATCAATGGTCCACGACGTAGATGCCCATCCGACGGTGAAGGTTTTCTTGAGTTTGATCATGGTAACTACCCGCCCGATCCATGTTGGCCAAGGTTCATACGCATTGTTTTCTATAGGGTTTCCAGACAGCTTCTCCCTTGCAAGTTCCTGATGTTTGGCAAGGTAACCTCTGCACCCTTCCCTGCGAAATTTTAACATCAGTTTCCATAATGGAGATGTAATGTTTTCTAACGAACCTAATATTGCTTATGTGCTAAGCTTCCAACTTTAATTTTTTTTACTTGGTGTTGTGATACTGATATGCAACTAGACAAAGTGGCTTGGTTCTAGTTGTCGCGGGTCATGGCTCCAGCAGAAAGAGGTCAAAATCAAGTATTCACTATTAACCCTCACTGAGTTACCCAAGACTACATTATGGCTTGGTATTATCTACGAAATTGATGGAATGGTTATGATATGTTACCTACAATTCAACAACCCTCCTTTCTAAAATGCTTTTGGTTTTGCGTAGGTGTTCCACCTTTCATTTTGCTCATGGTTGACGAATTTCCAGCAGTCATGCTAAAGATTATATTACTCTGCATTTTCTAGGTATTTCATAGACTTATGGTGACATGAAAAGTGAGGGTTTGCTTTTGTTTCCTTAAAAGTGCAAATGGTTGTAATGGCCACTTGAGCCTGAGAGGCTATTTCAGGTTTTGGTCTCCATTGACACATTTGTTAGACTTGGTTATTAATTTTGGGTTCGTAATGTAATTTCCTTAAGTTTTTCTCCTTCTCAACTAGTTAGGGTTTTAGAAGGAAAATTAACTCGGGTCAAAACCTTTTTTTTAATATACTTGTGTCACACTGTGGCATTATCACTTCAACACAATTAGAGTGACTCTATATGGTTAATAATACTACAATCCTAATTGTTTAATGGTTACAGTAGTTTCAATATTGTGAATGGTGCTACCACGTTAATTGTTAGAGGGGTTGAAACTGAGAATTCGATTAGCTATCTTAGGTTAAGATTATGAATGTGGTTTTTATTATTATTTGTTCCTGCAATTGTATTATTCTTTACAGTTTCGTGGACTTGTTCCTCTTGAATTTATGGTTTCACATAATGTCAATTATATTTGTAATAGGTTATGATATTATGTATTTTATTCTCGATTATACTACATGTTGCCTACATTATTTATTTTTCTGAGTTTTATACCCAAACGCACCCTCCATCTAACATTCAAGACTTTGGGACTATCTTTTGGCTAGGCCACTACTAGGCTAGGCCAGAAGATTAACCAAGTTTCCCTACTCGTCTTCCTCATTATGTTTTCCCACAATTCTACTTTTTTGTTTTTCTATTTCTTTATTAGTCAAGATAGGTTAATTCCTGTCGGAGTCATTATCAAGATCCTTTATTTGGTTTTTCATCATACAAACTGTGATTTTCATTTATTTCACGGAGCATTAATAACAGTCATAAAAGGAGACTCAGTTTCTACAAATTTATATACTAAATATCTACACTTACAATTTCCTTTCAATTATCTTCACATAACACTAATTCGATTTGTATCAGGTTATCAGTTATACATCTAAGCCATAGAGTACTTATCCGAAGCTTTGTGAATCTACACAAACATTTCCTCCACCTTATAGAAAGCAATGTGGTTTCCTTCCTACTTCGAGATTAGTCATAGACCAAATCTTCCCCTATGCTCTTCTAATAGGCATGATGTTCTAGGACAACCTAATGTCCTTGTTAACTCTCTCTCATCTCCCTTGTCATGTTTTCTAGGACTTGTGTATCCAGTAGGAAATTTGGGAGATGAATGCCAGCAAGGTAGGAAATCAAGGGGTTTTCAAGTCATTTATTTAGGGTTACCACTAGCATAATCCCACCATATGATCCACCCAATCCTTAAATTGGGGTCTAGTGCTATTTCAATTAATTATTAGATGATCATGGTGGGCCATAATTCCAAGTTAAATGTTATGACTCTTCATAGGACATTATTGGAGATACTTGAGGAGACACCTCTTTTGCTAAAGGGTTAAGGAAGGATTCTGACTTCAATATTGAACCATCAACCATATCCTCAACATTTGTCCCATCAACCATATCCTGAACATATCGAACCAACAATCAAGAATACAACTGAGGTGAAGCATGGGCATCCTCTCTCACCCACATTGTTTAGGATATATATCAATCTATGAATGCCTCTACACTCCACCAACTATGCATCAATAAACTTTTGGGCTGCCCCACTGTCCACCAAGATGGATACACGTTGTCCCTGCACTATGCCTCTCATTGCCAAAATTGCAAAATTGGGATTTTCCATGTCAAGATTTTAATTCAAGACTAACCATGCATTGGAAGGCCATTAACACAATATTAAGACATAAAGAATGAATAATTGACACAATACCAAATACAATACTTACATTTAGTTTTATCTCACAAGGTATCTAGATGCTAATTGAGCAAGTTCACATGAAGAGAGAAAGGCAATGTCATGATACATTGTTCAATTTGTAATCAAGAGCATTATCTTGGATAAGGGAGAAGTACGTTAGAAGTTTGGTTTGCCCAATGCAGAACTTGCACACTTTGTTACTACTCTTAAAGGCATGTCATGATGGTTTACTGGTTGCACATCATGTACATTTAGTTGTGTCTATTAAAGGCATGTTATTTCAATGACAAAACCAATGGTTTGTCAACTTGGTCAGCTTAGTGAGTTATGTGTTAATCATCTCAGCGAAAAACATATTAGGTCAATTAGCTTAGTCATTGACATGCACATTCCATTGTCACTATTAGAGACATGTTAGTTTGGATATTAACATGTATTTTTTATTAACATTATCTAGCATATTATTCGAATCAACATGCATGTTTGACTGCAATTGTGGTAGATATGTTAGATAGGTCAACCCCATCAACAACATTTATGTTTAATTGCACATGTTAGAGGCATGACAGAATGGTCACTTGATTAGTAACATGTACATTTTGGTTATCACTATTAAAGCTGTGTTAGGTTGGTTAACTTGATCAACGACTTGTATGTTTGGTTACAATTATTAAAGCCTCACTTGATTGTTTAATGCAGTAAGTGGAGTGTAAGTCTAGTTACCATTTTCGAAGGCATGTTTTGTTGGTTAAACTAGTTAACATCATATATATTTAACTATGATTGTTACAGCCATCCAAGGCAACTAAACCCATTTAAGGTAGTGCATAACATCGATGGGGGCTTGCTTATTTTACTGTGTGTGAGTAAAGTGTGTTATTTTTCTTTTGTAAGTTGAAGATTTTTAATTAATCAAAATGTATGTACCAGGGTGTCAAAATGCATGTGGCCTCACCCCGACTAGGTTTGTTGACCAATGTTATTACCATGGTACTGACAAAAAGAAAAATACCTAACTGGGAGACCCACAGCCTTATAGGCCTTACATGCCAAAAAAAAAAAAAAAGAACTAACAAGACACGAGTTACCATAATTAATCATCAGAAGTGATAGAGGCAAGATTATCTAGCCCCATCGCTAGAGGAGGAGGTGGGCGGTAGAGATAGTGGACATGAGTATAACGAGATATTAATCCCCCACATGTGCCACATGATATGTTCACCCTTCATGGAATGAATTGCCTTCTTAGGGGGGTTTCTTATTGAAGATGGGGCTATGTCTAAGTCTCAAGTGACTTTAATAGAATAAATTCACTTTCGTTTTGATTGTTGAGCCAAAGGGGTGCTTTCATAACTTTTGAGATGCTTCTACCATAGTGGAATGTCTCAAATCAAATAATCGTCACTTTCTTGTGTTCATTGAAAACATTTCAACCCAAAAGAAAAATGTATGTCAAATCAAGTTAAATAGCCCAATGCTCATTGACCCACACCACTAAAATTTATAAATTTATCTCCTTGCTTGTGCTTGTTGGGGTTCAACCTCATCCCCCCGTTGTAAGTCATTTACTCCACCATTACGTACACATGCATATCTCTAAAAAGCATGCCAAACTTAACCATTTTCATGCCTTACAAAAGAATTTCAAAACATTGTTACATTCACAGAGTAAAATATACATATTTGTAATCAAGATTTTCTAAAGTAATATATAGTACTCTTAATTACAATCTACTACTACTTTGACTACCTGTACCCTATCCTTCAACCCCATGGAGATTCTTGTATGGATGTCATGACCCTCTCCATTTTGTAAATATTCTCTCAAATTGATCTTATAACACCCTCCATTAAAATCATTACATGCATGTACATGAGAACCCTTTCCCTACCAAAGTGGACCAACAAGGACAAGAGACTCTACTCACCCCAACCCAAGTGGGAGAAAATCCTAGCAACAAAAGGCGGGAACTTGCAAACCTTGGCGAGACCCATTACCGCTCTCTCAAATTCCACGAGAAAGTGAAAACAAAAATTGCAATAGGAATGAAAAATTCCCAATCCAAGTGAGAAGGCTAGAAAAATTAAAAGAAATCAAATGTGATCACGCTGGTTAAAACATGGTCGCTACGTAGAGTTTCTTTTAATCCAAGTTAAAATTGGGATATTTGAGGAGGATATCATGTAGGAAAATAAAGGAATCTAGAGTGCACATCGTGATGAGATTGAAGAAAGATGTGTGAGTTCTATCACGACTTTCATGCAGCAGATTCAAACTCTGAACATCTTGACAATTCCCCAAGCCCGATCATTTAGTTATTCGAATTCACTGTAACAATATCCCCTTCTGAGTTTTGTGGGAGAGCTACAAACTCAAGTGAGTACATATGTGATTGTCGAAAACTTATCTTTATTTCTGTGTATTGCAGTTATATTATTGATTGTCACTGCAAATTCATTTTTCCCTTTTTCCATGTTGTATGAATATGCACCCCGGGGTCCTTGTTATTTGCTAGTATATTTGAGAAATGTGTGATGGGTTTATCTCATAGATCCCTTATATGTTCGTCTAAGCCATGAATTTCATGTTTTATAGTTTCATCATCCATTTATGAGAAGGTTTATTGGAAAAAAGTCTGTCGGGTTTGTGCAACTAATGTCAAGGGTTTTATTTGGCTGTCCTATTAATTTCTTGCTTAAATGCGTACCATGCCCTTTGGATGTCTTGAGATGTTCTTCATCCTCTATATAACATGAGATGATTGGGCTCTGGCTATTGTATGAAACATGATATCAAGTATTTTGTATTCCATCTATTTTTTCGCAGCTCTGGTTCAATAAAAAGGGCGGCAACGACATTTCACTAGTTTACTCAAATCTACTCCTCCGCGCTACCAAAGCATACTTTTATTTGTTCGTCAAATTTTAAAACCATCCCTAGCTCAAGGTTTTCTAACTTTCACTCCGGATTCCCATACATATCCCGGGATCTATACTCCGCAGCTGAGCCGAGCCGAGAAATCGGTGTGATGGGGATGGGGTCTCCAGTTACACCACATGATGTGCTTTCATCTCTGATGAACGATGGCACCTTCGATGATTTTAGATCCAAAATCATCAACTAGTTGAAGACCAATGTATGTATCTAATTCTTCTTCCATTGTATTTTCATCTTTCGATCATGGCCTGTTATTTTTTTGGGAATCCATAGTATCTGCACTTCGTGGATTTCGAGGTCTTAATATACAAATCAAGCATTATAGCAAACCCTCTTCATTTAAGTTGTAATCCAATACTCACATTAAGCATTAGACCATGCCGTGTTATACATATTTGTGAGGGACCATATAATGAATGGCTCTCATGGACTTGCTTAACCTCTAATAGGGAAAATAATTTATTTTCTGCTCGTGACCTAAGAGACATTAGCACTTTTTCTTATATTCTTCTCCACACTTATAGATTGAGGAATTGGGAATAACAGATACAGTAGAAACATTCTTTCTATCTTTTTATCTTTTTCTTAAACTCGTGAAGTTCATGGCTCAGATGTAATTCCATGCTTATTAAAGTTCCCCATTCTCACAGTGAGGTTTGCACTGTCTTCATAAATATCGTTGGCCATCACATTCTATGGGGTTAGAATTTTTTGCTTTATGGTCCTAGTGACCTAGGGAACTCTTCAAATCATCCTCCCAAAAAAAATTCCAACAATTTTGCGCAAATGAGGGTGTATGAATGATAAAAGTCTTTTTCCTTCACAGTTTATCTGAACACATGTGAAATTTCTGTGCACGACATACATTTTGGACTACAGATATGAGTCAATCATCAGGAGAACTAAAGAGAAACCAAGACAATACGAAAACCTATAAATATGTAGTCAATATAGTTATTCCAGGTACAAGGTCACTCAATCCTAATGTGCTTTCAGAATCTTAATTAGTTATTTTAAATTGGGTTATTATGTGTTTCCTTACTGTCAAGGATGTGAACTGTTGGTGCCCAAAAATGATGAAGATTTGGTTTTTTTATCCAAACTCGATGGTTTCCCAATTACAGGCTTTTTCGAGTCCAAATTGATTCCTCGGTCTAGATCTGCTTTTGTGAAATTTGAGTGGAGCAGCACCTCTAAGTCTGATTATGCTCTGAATTGTCACCATTTGTTCTCGAAGTATGACTGAGACTCTCAGTTCATTTGTTTATAGTAGACAAAAATAAAATGAGTACTTAGACTCTTAGGTCATTTATAGAAGACAAAAAGAGGCCAAGTTTAGGTTGGGCAAGTCTTTATATTAGTATATTAGATGTAGATATATTAATATATTAGCTTATTCGTTTGTGAAATTTGTGTGGAGTAGCACCTCTGAGTCTGATTAGGCTCGAAATTGTCGCCATTTGTTCTGCAAGTATGACTGAGACTCTTAGGTCATTTGTTTATCGTAGACAAAAAGAAAATGAGTACTCACACTCTCAGGTCATTTATAGAAGACAAAAAGAGGCCAAGTTTAGGTTGGGCCACTCTTTATATTAGTAGATTAGATGTAGAGATATTAATATATTAGACGTAGATCAGATGGAAGAAGTATCGATCATTCACAATGGGATTCTTATCACTGGGATTGTAATATGGGTTCCCCAAAGTGGCTTCTATCTTCAACCCCTTCCC
The DNA here is from genome assembly GCA_000404065.3 of Pinus taeda. Classification (NCBI taxonomy): domain Eukaryota; kingdom Viridiplantae; phylum Streptophyta; class Pinopsida; order Pinales; family Pinaceae; genus Pinus; species Pinus taeda. Next base: position 93,247 of record APFE031751085.1, read on the forward strand.
ATGAGGTTTGAACTTGTAACCGAACATGGACTAAACGCTGTGCAAAGCAACTGGTCTACAACTCATCGGTTAAAAAGAACATCCACAAACATAATAGGCATGCCACTAACATAATAATTGAATAGTTACAACGATTATATGCTTGTTGACTTCGTAGTCAATAGTTAATTATACTTAGTTGATACAATTATTTTCTTCTCCTCACATTTAAGATTAATTGTGAAGTTTTGTTTATAAGAACATTAATGTTTTTTCATAATGATAGTCCTTATCCAACAAAGAGAGACTTTGATATACCAATTTGGTGTTTGTGTGGGCCATAACCTTAAAAATAGATTATTATTATTATATAAAGATTCTCTGGTAGGGTATGTATATTTAGGTATACTTTAGTAGCAAAAAATTATTACTAAGAGGCTCAAACCCACATAACATCTTGGTTTGTCTTGGCCATAACCTTAAAAACAATTTATTATTATATAAATATTCTTTGGTAGAATATGTAAACCTCCATATACTTTGAATCCTCAACCTTTGGGCTCATGCTAAATCATAAGTTGTTGGTACATTTGGATTGCAGCTTGTTGGATATACTCATGGTGTTATAATATTAACCAAAAGATTTGATCACAGCCTTACTTAAATTGCTCCAACATGTTAATAATTCACCACAATTAATAATAATAATAATTTATTTTTTAAATCACAATCAAGTGAGTTACCAAATTAGTATATAAGAAACTTGCTTGCAAGACAAAGGAGAATTTAACTATTAAAATTTGAGAAAATATAAATACTCTGCCCCTCTAAATTAAACTATAACCCCTTATTAAACCATTAAACACATTATTCTCAAATGTTATTAACCATTAAACACATATTTTTCTCCAATAACAAGACAGTGGTCAACCCACACCTTGATAGACACAGATCCCCAATGCATATCGCACCATTTGTCAATTCACTGATGAAATTTTCAACGGACATGATCGATGAAGGAACTTTAAATTTCTTAGAAGTGTCATGTCTCGAATATTATTTATGAATGAAAGTTTTGTCATCCATGAAAACAAGAGGTCGGAAGTCAGAAACCATCCAAGTGATCGGGATGGGGTCTCCGGTTCCACCACAGGATGTGCTTTCATGTTTGATGAATGATGGCACCTTCTATGCTCTGAGATCCAAAAGCATCAACCAACTCAAGACCAATGTATGTCTCTAATTCTTCTTCTGTTGTGTTTTCCCCTTTCGATGACAACCTGTTCTTGTTGTGGGAATCCTCAATGTGTGTGCTTCGTGGATACGTCTTGATGTAGCAATCAAGCATTATAGAAATCCCTCTTTGTTTATGATGTAGCTACGTTGTAAGTCATTCCCCTTTGAAATCAACTCTCCTCTAAAGGTACATGTACATTCATGGGTCATTGATTTAGGTGTTTGTTAAAATTGGCAACTAGGGCCAAACTCCATGTGGGACATCTTATTAATGGTAGCTAATATTTTTCTTGGATCCTTCTCATCGAGAGGTGTAGGATTGATATAAAGATCATTTGATTCCGATAAGTATTCATGCAAATATGAATTTATTTGTGTGATGGGACAATTCGTCAAGGTCGGCCACCAACCAAATAAACCCCTCATGTGCTCAACGTTTTAGTATAAATAGAAGAGGTCCTCAAGTCATTTGGACTCACTCACACTCTTTTGATCTCTCTCTTCATTCTGTTTTTGGTTTTCTGAAAGAGAGATCTAGAGGGAGTACCCTTGTCTAATACGTTGTCCTAATGAAGATCAAATCATAGCCATGGAAGTAAAGGTTATACGCTGCCCTAGAAGAGATGCCCTAGACCCTAACGATGTCATGGGGGAGTCCTATACACAACTTCTTATACACTGCCATGGAGAACCCTAATTACAGTTAGGGAGTAGCCCTAGATGTGGAGGACAAAGGGTATTCTAGGAGCGTCTACGCTGCCCTAATTTATAGTCAAATGCAGTCATGGAAACAAAATTAGGAGAGGTTGAACGCAAGTCTATAAGAGACCCTAAGGCGTTGTCCTTAAATTCCCTAAGCATTTTCCTAGGAGAAGTCATCTAGATGTAGAGGAAGGAGGGTCTTGTTAGCCTTAGCCGCAAAAAATAGGAGGACTAATGCAGCCCTCTAAATGCAGTTGAATGACTGTATAGAGGAGACCTAACATTATGGAAGACATTCCTTAAAAGCTGGAAAGTAAGGGCAATCAATGTATGATCTAATATGCACTTATGGAGAGCACAAATCTGCTGATGTATGAGGCTCTAAACCGTAGTCTCAATATGTCTCTATGGTTACCTAGGACGTAGTCATATATGCTGCAACACGAGGCACGTATATGCAATAAAGGGGAGGCCTTAATCCACAGTAAAATGGAGCATCTAGCCACTATCAAGGAGACCTAATAAGAGGCTCCTATCCAGAGTCCTGAAAATGCCCTTAGTGCTGACCAAGGTGAAGCCATCATAGAAAAGAGAAACCTTAGCAGAAATGAGGAGGTCTGGCCACAGGCTCATGGAAGACCCATGAACTGTCTCTCATCCACAACTAGAAGGGTTGCTAAGTCACAAGTGAAGGAAGCTTCAACATAGCTGTAGGTGATAGCTCAATTCTGTAGATGTTAGTACTATGATAAAGGTTGTTCCAGGTATGAGAATTCTTGCAAGTGGAAGTCACAATCATAAGGTAAAATTGTGTGATGAAGGAGTCTGCACTTAGACTTATCTCAGACCATGTAGGGCTGGCTTCAAATGATTGGATGCTAACATTCTGAAGCACTGATGATTATATAGATAGTTACTTCTGTGTTGATATGTGGTAGGTCATAGGCCATAGCATCATAGCATGGATCTCTTAGAGCTTCTCTATTGGTCAGATATTATGAAGGAAGAATAATACAGCCACAGGTGCCCTCATCAGATCAACAACTCTTCACTGTCAAGGGACATGCTACAGTTCTATCATTCATTGAAGACTGTCATGGAAATTCAGGATTGCATTTTAGATTAGTCATCATTAACAGAATGATGGACTTACTACTCTTGTCATAAAATCTCAGATTTATGTATATGTACTCTCTCTCTCTCTACTGAACTATTGAAGAACATCTAAGAAGAATTGATCAAGGGTTTCCACACATTAGGGTTTTTCCCTTGCTAGTGCCACATCTTATGTCCTCTTGTCTTGGCTTGTCTACTGTGATTTATGTTTATGTTCTACCTGTAGTTTACTTTAATGCTGATGTGATTGCTAATCTGGAAAAGATATTGAGCTAACTGTGAAAATTGAAATAAATGTCTTTTAAGCATACAACATACCTAAACTTAACAGTGTTAGAGGATTAAAATAGTTTCAACCATTTGATTAATTGGACCAGTATTAAATTAGGAGCAGTATTAAATTAGTTAAAATTATATTAAATTAGTTACAGGATGACTGTCGTTGCTCGACAATACTTCTTGCTCGGCCCGACCCTTGTTCAACACTACTACTTCTAGGTGCTTCGGCTCGACCGCACTTGCTTGGCAGGAGGAAAGAATTCATATGTTCTAGGTAAGAAGGTAAGAAACTCAGTATCCCCAACTATTTGTGTTCTTGTTACCTGTCCCTAGATTCTACCCAATATTGTTACCTGTCCCCAGATTCGACCCACTGACATCTTGATGCGAGAGGGTTTTTGTAATTTTCTTGGCAATGTATTCTGCCTCGCCAATGCTCCTCTCATATTTATTCTAAGAAATTCCTAAATCTTGTTGTCGATCTTGGGTGTGGCTATATAAATAACACTTGGATTCGACCCACTCTTGTTACCTATCCCCGGATTCGACCCACTGACGTCTTGATGCGAGAGGGTTTCTGTAACGTTCTTAGCAATGTATTTTGTCCAACCAGTGCTCCTCTCAGATTTATTCCAAGAAACTCTTGAATCTTGTTGTTGATTTTGGGTATGGTTGTATAACTCACCAATTATGTGATGTCATCAGCTTCATCTCTCAGACCCCTAGAGATTTAAGTTTAGAGGAAATTATTCAAGTTTGAAACTATTGATGCTACTAGGCTCTTTTTTATTACTTTGGTAGGTTGAAGTTCCCTGTTTCTGGCTTCGTCTGCCCTTCAAGATTGGGTTTTAATTGTCCATTCCACCTAGTTTTATCCACTTGGAGGACATTGTTGGTAATTTACTATTATTTTCAGAGTTTAAGCAATGGAGAAGTGGTCCTGTCAATTACTATGTGTGTAATCATGTGACAAGGTGTTGCAAAAGTTTGCCTGAGAGAGTTGAGAAGGGGACAACCCAATTGCCAAGTATGACAATTGATGTAGATTTGAGCATTATAAGGTTATGATAGTAGTATTTTTTGGTGGGCAAACATCAAATGATCATCCCCTGCAAAAACTATTTGCTGATGTGCATGATTGAAGGACTGATCAATGGAAGAGAGTCGAAAAGAAGTCTCCTCTAGCCAAGTTCGTTCCTGGATCTGTATTTAACAGGGGAGAGCTATGCAGGTGAATTTATGCTTTAAGTTGATATTTTTGCTAACATTGATAACAGGGAAAGATGAAAACATTTATCTATTTTCATTCCCTTCATCTTCAAGCTGACTTGCATGAATTTCTTAACCCGGTCACCATATTCCTCAGTGGGAAGAACCTACTGCTCAGGAGAAGATCTTCAATCTGAAGGGTATAGCAATAATTCTACTTCTAATGTTTATCTCTAGAAAATTACAAGGCTTGGTTGTTCTTCATTCTTCGTTGCGGCGTTATCTGAGAATGGTCCATTTCATTAATGCATATAAAATTCTATACATAGAACCCCTACCAGTTAGTTTACAGTAAGTCTACAAAGGAAAATTGTCTTTGTCTTTTATTATGCTAATGCATGAAGTCAAGATATGATCTAATTTAATATTTTTTTGTTGGATTATAGATTGTTAACCCACTGCTTGATTTCTTCACAGATTTTAATGCAAGGGTGGAGTTCCTGTGGTCATATGGTCTTATTTCTTGACTCCACATCTAATATTATGAAAAACAACTACAACTACACTCGCTATGTGGATGAGTCTTACCGAGGCATTGTTTCTTCGACCTGTGAAGAAGTGTACTCAATAGTGAGGATGGAGGTCAGCCAATACATTGATAGATACGACATCACACTAGACATCTGTCTATCATATCTTGACACCGAGAAGTTTAAGATGCTAGGAGTTGAGGTAAAGTAGGTAAAGCTTTGTTTAGCAATAAACCCTGTAATTATATATAATTTGTTTTGTTTATTTGACTAACATTTGGTTTACAAAGGTTAAAGGGTAAGGTAAATAGAGATTTTTTAATTATTAATAAATTTTAAAACTAAAATTAACCTTTAGGAATCCCTAAACCCACTGTTTTGAACAACTTTTTTATAGATAAATGATCGTTTGATTAACATCTGGTTGACAGATATGTCTACTAGATAAATGGTCATTTAGTTCAAATCAAATGGTCATTCAATTCAAATCTGGTAGACACTTTTGAGGAGTGGTTGATCTATAGTGTGAAACTTTTAATTCATACTATTTGTGACTTCCAAGTATTGAATATGACATATCCATGCATCATAGTGCAACATTTTTTACGTCATGCAGGGTTGTTAACTTAGAATTGTAAATATTTATGAATTATGGATATGGAAAACCTACCATGGCACTACGTCACTGAAGGAAATTTTGACTTCATCAAAGGCTACTAATTTATAATTGTAAATGACATTTTGACTTCATAAAAGGCTACTAATTTATAATTGTAAAAAAATTAAGTGTTTTCAATTTCTATTTTAATGGCGCTGTAAAGGGGAGGCTAGGTGAGGGTTCTTCAATTATTGACATAGGTTTTTAAATTAAAACCAACTTTATGAGTCTATAAATGCACTATTTTCAACAATTATTTTAGGTAAATGACCATGCAGTTAACATCTGATTGACAAATTTAGGTGGAGCTTGCCATATCTAGAATCAAATTGATCCATGGTGAAAATATTCCAATTCAAACATGTGAATGCCAATATTGATACATAGTGTCTTCCTTGGGATTAGCTTTTCTATATGGCCATCCTCGGATTTATTTCATGTACTCAGTAACTTCTGTAAATCACCAGTATGTATTAAATTTAAAGCACAACACCTGGAAATATGGGGCGTGTCAAACATTGCCTCCTAATCTATGATTAATAAAAGAAAGGTTGTTAAAGTTATTTGTGTCGTGCCTTGCCTCATTTTTCAGCCTTTATTAATGGAGTGGTATCTCGTTACTTGCCAAGCAACTTGGAGAGCCATCTGGTTTTAATATAAAAGTCTGTGTGTGGAATCTTGCAACGAAGCTAGAAGAAGTGCAAGCTTCTTAGATACAAACATGGTTCTATACCAATTTTGACAGTTTATGATCAATGTTGAATAGTGCTGTGTTCCTTCAGAAACAAAGTTTGTATTTGTAGAGCATCACAACTTGTCTTCAAGATGCATAGTCTTCAATGGCTATCCATTCTGGTCTTCTTAGTCTCAAAAGTCTTATCAGCTCTAGAAAGTGATATTGTAGATAGGCTACTTGGAGAGCCAGCTATGACCTTCAAGCAATATGATAGTCTGTCATAGTGGATGAAAAAAGTGGTCGAGCTCTATTCTATTACTTTGTAGAAGCTGAGACAGACTCAAATTTGAAGCCTTTGGTTGTATGGCTCAATGGAGGTTAGTCGAACTAGAAACTTCTGCAGTTTTTGGCATTTTCATGTTGTTTAATGTTATAAACAATGTGATAAAATATGAATGAAAGAGATTTAATTTGTTTAGGGCTAAGTGATGATTATAATATGACTCTATTTTGTCAAACTGAAAGCATTGCTGGTCTTGAAAGCACATATGCAAACTTCCAACTGAACATATAAGCTATAATTCAAGAAAAAACTACATATGGTGTTATAAATATATTTGGCTTTCTAAGGCACTCAAGTCCTCAAGTTTTAACCCTCAAAATTCAATATCCATCCACTAAATCTCTCCTTTGGTCTCAATGCTTTAAATGCTGATTATTAATACATATTTAAAAGTCATGTTCAATGTTCAAGAGGTACATGTACATTGAACAAAGAAGGAACATGTAATTTTACATAGCTCATGTATATCCATAGCATATATGTAGTGAGTAGAGAAATCCTTTAAGAGAACAGTACATAAGCCCCTGACTCTTTTCATAAATTTTATTGTAACCTGTAATAGGTTTCCGAGAGTTTATTAACATCTTTTATTCTACTTATCATGTTTAGCTGTGGAAAATTACAAGGCCTGGTTGTTCTTGATTCGGCATTGGGGCGCTAAGAGACAATGGTCCATTTCATTAATGCATAAAAAATTATATACGTAGAATCCCTACCAGTTGGTTTATAGTAAGTATACAAAGGAAAATTATCTTTGTATTTTATTCTACTGATGCATGAAATCAAGATATGATCTGATTTCATATTTTTTTGTTGGGTTACAGATTGGCAACTCACTACTTGATTTATTCACATATTTTAAAGCAAGGGCGAAGTCCCTTTGGTCACATGGCCTTATTTATAACTCCACATATAATATTATGAAAAACGGTTGCAACTTCACTCGCTATGTGGATGAGTATTACTGAGGCACTGTTTATTCGACCTGTGAAGAAGTGTACTCAATATTGAGCATGGAGGTCAACCAATACATTGATAGATACGACATCACACTAGACATATGTCTATCATCTCTTGACACCCAGAAGTCTAAGATGCTGGGAGTTGAGGTAAAGTAGATAAAGTTTTATTGAGCAATAAAGCCTGTAATTGTATATAATTTTTTTTGTTTATTTGACTAACATTTGGTTTTAAAAGGTTCAAGGTAAGGTAAAAGATAGTTTTTTTAATTATTAATAAATTTTAAAACTAAAATTAACCTTTAGGAGTCCCTAAATCCATTGTTTTCAACAATTGTTTTATAGATAAATTATCATTTGATTAACATCTAGTTGACAGATCCATAAATTAGGTAAATGGTCATTTAGTTCAAATCAAATGGTCATTTAGTTCAAATGTGGTAGACACTTTTGGAGTGGTTGATCTATAGTGTGAAATTTTTAATTCATTCTATTTGTGTCTTCCAGGTATTGAATACTATATATCCATGCATCATAGTGCAATATTTTTGACTTCATGGAGGGTTGTTAACTTATAGTTGTAAATATTTATGAATTATGAATATGGAAAACCTACCATGGCAGTATGTCACCAAAGGGAATTTTGACTTCATAAAAGCTGCTAAGTTATAATTGTAAAAAATTAAGTGTTTTCAATTTCTATTTTAATGGAGCTCTAAAGGGGAGGCTAGGTGAGGGTTTTTCAATTATTGACATAGGGCTTTAAATTAAAACCAACTTTATGAGTCTATAAATGCAATGTTTTCAACAATTATTTTGAGGAAATGACCATGTAGTTAACATATGATTGACAAATTTAGGTGGGAGCTTGGCATATCTAGAATCAAATTGATCCATGGTAAAAAAATTCCAATCCAAACATGTGAACGCCAATATTGATACAAAGTGTCTTCCTTGGGATTAGTTTTTCTATATAGCCATCCTTGGAATTATTCCCTCTATTCAGTAACTTCCGTAAATCACCTGTATGTATTAAAGTGAAAATGAAACATGTGGTAATCTGGGGCCTATCAAACTTTTCCTCCTAATCCGTGATTAAGAAAAGAAAGGTTGTTAAAGTTATTTGTGACGTGCCTTGCCTCACTTTTCAGCCTTAATGGAGTGGTAACTCGTTACTTGCCACGCGGCTTGGAGAGCCAACTGGTTTTAATATAAAAGTATGTGTGTGGAATCTTGCAACAAAGGAAGAAGAGGTGCAAGCTTCTTAGATACAAACATGGTTCTCTACCCATTTTGACAGTTTATGATCAGTGCTGAATAGTGTTGTGTTCCTTCAGAGACAAAGTTTGGATATGTAGAGCATCACAACGCGTCTTCAAGATGCATGGTCTTCAATGGCTAACCATTCTGGTCTTCTTAGTCTCAAAAGTCTTATCAGCTCCAGAAAGTGATATTGTAGATAGGCTGCCCAGAGAGCCAGCTGTGACCTCCAAGCAATATGCTGGGTATGTCACAGTGGATGAAAAGAGTGGCTGAGATCTATTCTATTACTTTGTAGAAGCCGAGACAGACACAAATTTGAAGCCTTTGGTTGTATGGCTCAATGGAGGTTAGTTGAATTAGAAACTTCTGCATTTTTGTTTCCATTTTCATGTTGTTTAATGGTATAGAAAACCTGATAAAATATGGATTAAATAGATTTATTATGTTTAGGGATAAGTGATGATTAACATATGACTTTGTATTTTTCCAAACTGAAAGCATTGCTGGTCTTGAAAGCACAGACGCAAACTTGAACTGAACAGATAAGCTATAATTCAGGAAAAAAACTACATATGGTGTTATAAATATATGTGGCTTTCTAAGGCAGTCAAGTCCTCAAGTTTTAATCCTGAGAATTCAATGTCCATCCACTGAATCTCTCCTTTGGTCTCAATGTTTTAAATGTTGATTATTAATACATATATAAAATTCATGTTCAATCTTCAAGAGGGGTATGTACATTGAACAAAGAAGGAACATGTAATTTTACATAGTTGATGTATATCCATTGTTTATATTTAGTCGATAGAGGAATCCCTTAAGAGAATAGTACGTAAGCCCCTGACTCTTTTCATAAATTTTATTGTAACTTGTAATAGTTTTCCCGGAGATTATTAACATCTTTTATTCTACTTATCATGTTTGGCTCTGGAAAATTACAGGGCCTAGTTGTTCTTCATTTGGCATTCGGGTGCTATCCGAGAATTGTCCAGTTCATCCCAGGGGAGGCAAATTGATTATGAATGAGTACAACTGAAACAAAGGTATGGGTGCTAATATTTGATTTCTAGTACTTGTATGATATAAGCATCCTTCTTAATGCAATGATTACCAATATTTTAGAGGAATGTATTGTATTTCTCAGGTTACTGCCTCTTTGCTTTGTGCATAAGAAAACATACTTTATCTGGAGACTCCCGCTAGAGTTGGATTTTCCTATTCTAACGATACATCATACTATTTGGGTGCAAATGATGCTAAAACAAGTATCAAATATCTGTGGCCAGATGTAAATTATATGATAAAACTTTCTACAATACCTTTGTATGTCACAGTAATCTGATTGTTTAATTTTTTTGCAGAAGAGGACATATTGCTATTTCTCCATGGTTGGTTTGACAAGTTTCTACAGTATATGACTAGATATCTATATTGAACAAGGGAGAGCTATGCAAGTGAAATTATTCTTTAAGTTGAGATTTTCACTAAAACTGATAGCAGGGAAAGATGAAAACGTTTATCTATTGTCATTCCCTCCATCTTCAAGCTGACTTGTATGAAGTTCTGAACCAGGTCACTATATTCCTCAGTGGGTAGAACTTATTGTTGAGGAGAATATCTTCAATCTGAAGGGTATAGTGGTAATTCTAATTCTACATTTGTGGAAATCTTGTTAACAATATCTTGTACAATTATTCTTTGAAAATGCATTTTTGGATTAACCAATTTGAGAGACAAAGTTTGTTGAGCTTTCTTTTGTCGTTCTCAGAAGATACTGACTTTCATTTTTGTTTATCTATGGTGATACTATAACTATTTTCATTATTGTTGGTAAAGTAAGAGATCCAATATAAATGGTCAAAAGGTGCTTTAAATTGTATTTTTAGTCCCTGCCCTCCGGGCCTGGCAGGGACTATAGCAATTGGTTTTGGTCAGTGACAATTAGTCCGGCCCGATAACCGATAAACTATTTCAACTTAAAACAAACTTAAAACAAAGTTTCTTGCCATGCGATACAATATTTTATATTTTCGTTAGCTTTTAACCAATGAAAACCATTTTCATCTTATTTGGCCTCAAAACTAGGTATGGAGGCTCAAAAGTTAGGAAACAACGGGCATATGTACAAGTAATTACAGTCATTCGAACACTGGATGAAGTAATGCTAGCTTCATGCTTAGCATTAATCTCCTAACATTTAATGTTAGGAAATGTATGGCGCACTAGGTACAATACAATGCACGCCTCCACGCCTGCCATCTGCCATACATGCACGCCTACGCCTGCCACCAACTTTCCTCTTATACTCCCCACGGTGCGCTTGTTGAACCTGGTCACCTGTGTTCTCGGTAGCATTGTAGTGTTGTGCAGCCTGGTAGTCATTTCTTCTCCCCCAGTTGGGGTTACGCTGCCGAGTTGCGGTTACGCTTCTTTTACTTGTGCAGGTGCATATGCAGATTAAGCTGGTTCGTTCCTGATGGCTACCGAATGCTATGTGAGCCAGCTTGCATCTGGGCGCAACATCTGGGCGCAGAAAGGCGCAGGCAGCCTGCACAGGTGAAATCTGTGTGAAATCAATTACTATTCATATTCAATTTGTTATATATATTCAATTTGTTATATATATATATATAACAAGGTTGTTTTGGTTGTATTACAGGCAGAGCACAACAGAAAGCAATGCACCTCACGAGACGGGAATTGAAGCTATGGAACGATTTCTTGAACGAGTTGAAGCATAATTTTACCGCAGAATTACAGTTTTGAGAAAAAAGAGCATTTGTGCCTTCTCCACGCCCGAATTCAACTGTTCAGGTAAATCCAACCAGTTCCACTGCAATTGCAACAATTCAAGCTAATTCTGAGTTTTCTTTTACTTGTGCAGGTGCATATGCAGATTAAGCTGGTTCGTTCCTGATGGCTACCGAAGGCTATGTGAGCCAGCTTGCATCTGGGCACAGCATCTGGGTGCAGAAAGGCGCAGGCAGCCTGCACAGGTGAAATTTGTGTGAAATCAATTACTATTGATATTCAATTTGTTATATATATTCAATTTGTTATATATATATAGAACAAGGTTGTTTTGGTTGTATTACAGGCAGAGCACAACAGAAAGCAATGCACCTCACGAGATGGGAATTGAAGCTATGGAACGATTTCTTGAACGAGTTGAAGCATAATTTTACCGCAGAATTACAGTTTTGAGAAAAAAGAGCATTTGTGCCTTCTCCACGCCCGAATTCAACTATTCAGTTAAATCCAACCAGTTCCACTGCAATTGCAACAATTCAAGCTAATTCTGAGTTTTCTAATAGTTGAGTAATTTTGTAAGTATGTTACTGAATATGATATAATCCAAATTAATGCCAGAGAGCCAGATCCATGATGGATGCTATACAATATAGTAATACCTACCAATTAGATTAAAAAATATCATAATATTCTTCTGATGTTTTATGAGTGGCAAACAGTTTTAGAGCAAGCTGCAGATCATGCAGATTTGTTGTGAATCTTACTATCAGCTATGCAATTTTATATATCACGTGTATTATGTGGCATATTGCACATTGCAACTAATGGGTGATTACACAATTTATGCAGGTACTGCAGAGACTTGGAAAAACAATGCAACTGTGGAGAGTAACAGGATTACCTTGCGTTTCAGGAGAGTAACAGTAGCTGCACAACCTCTGGACAACCTGTGGAATGGTGGTTTTTCAACCGCCCTTTCATACACCCTTGCATTCATTCACCAGTTGGACAAGAGCCCCTACCCCAGAATTTCAGATCAACTGGAGGTCAGTCGAAAATGAATGCAAGGGACGATCATGTTCATGAAGTAACTTATATTATGTATGAATGCTAGTGAGCCTTTTTTCATCCCGTTCACTATTTTTATGTATTTACCTGGGTGGACGTTAATAACAGATACCGCTGCCAGTAAAGTTTGCCTGGCCAGCAGAGTTTAGTCGGCAGAGTTACAAGACACCGCTGCCCACAAAGAACCAGATCGTTAGCCCTTTAGCCTATGGCCACTGTAACTATTTGTTACCACTTATTAAAATGAATTGCAACTACTTGTTACTTTTTATTTAAAATGAACTGCGATACAAAAAACTTTCTACGTTAATTATCGGTTAATTAAATCAAAGTTAAATTAATTAAGGCAACAATCTCGAGTGAAATTACTGGAATAGGCATCTGCAGTTAAAAATTATGAAAAATAAAATGTATAATAAAATCCTTCAAAGTTCTAGTTGAAATTACAGCTTTTGGATGTGCAAAAAGCTTAAATATCAGAAGAAGCGTCCACCAAAAGATGGAAAACCAGAGGATAAGTTGCGTCGAATGTCAGAAACCTTCTGAGGAAAATGACTACACCACCCCAATCCAGATCGTGCGGTGTAAAATGTGAAGGAAGTCATCGGTATCAGGACTAGTAAATTTCGAACCTGTGACGGAGCTGAACGGTATGGACATGCTCCATCTTGCAACCTCTCTGAGCACAAATATGAGGGCCTACAGAGTAGAGCATACAACGTAGAGAAGAGGGCGCTTCGAACAAAAATATCATTGCTAATTTAATAAAATAAAATAATTGCATAACACGAGGCCCTAAGCTTTTAAAATGGGTTGCACGCGTGTAATGGGAAGGACGACCACAGTTTTCTTTGTATCGACGAGTGTGGCGCAGCAGAGGAACAAGCGACTAGTGTTCGACATGAACCACCGAGGAGATAGGGGAACGACTCACCATGCCACAGAAATCAATCCTACGCTTCCAGGTGGTGAATGCAGAAAATATAGTTCAACACGTAGATACGATTAGTTAGTGGAGAACATATGGCGAAAAACGTGAAAGTGTTTTTTTGAATATCTTTCATAGGAAAACCTACCCATCCAAAAAGTGACTTGGTTTTGCAAGGAATATATATATATGAAGCTTATAACTATGTCCGATTGAAAAGCCAAACATATTTTTGTAAAAGCTCGAAATAAAATTGGAATAATGGTAAAGCTTATTTCCGACAAAGACCAATGAAATTTCAAGACTAAATTTAGAGTTCCAGAGGAGACAAAACCTTGAAAGTGAGGTCGAGTGGAACTTGAACTTGCATATTACAAAGAAGCCCCTCATGACAGAAGACAGTACCAAAAAGTTTTCTATTATAAGGCAACAAGAAACCAGAAAAACCTTAGAGAAACAATGGCTTTCACGCTTACCCACTCCATTTCCCACTATTGATGAATATTTAAAGCATTGATATTACGTTCTACACTGGTAACTGCATATTCCCGAATCCCTGCGCACTGCTTTTCGATTTTCTCTACGCACGCCTGCAATACGCTCTCTGTTGTTTTCTTTTGATACCTTGAGAGCAATAAATAATCAATGATTAACACTTTGTACCGTGCATTACAGAAAATACTCACAGGTCACTGAGATTACATTATAGCACTGTTACCTGGATATTCCCTGTGCTTTGCTTTCCTATTTTTGCTGCCGGATGCCCACTCCTGCAATATGCATTGTGTTGTTTTCGTCGGATACCCTCTTTGTTACTGTGAGAGCAATAAGTAATCAATGATTTGTACCGTGCATTACAGAAAATTCACGCTGATGCATAGAGCGAAAGGGCAAAGAATTTGCTCGAAATACTAGTATGCGTTGAAGAAAAGCTCCCTGGATTTGGAGGCTGTGCTGGCCGTGGACGAAGTTCCGGTTTCAAAACTGAGAACAGAAGCCTTTGACTGCATCATAACCTCGCTCACAGATCTGCATGCAATGTTGATAAACAAGCACGTGGCTTGCATGCACGTGGCTTGTGTGTTTTTTTTTGTGAGACTCTATAGAACTAGTATGTACTATTCTTCCTAGCTAGGAGATATTCATGTAATTTTACTTAAGTTTCAATGTCCGCGTTAATTTGAAAACCTACGGTTATACAAAATGTTTAGTTGGTTTTTTCTTTGTAATAGGTATTATTACTACCGCGTATATGAGTTACTTGTATTCATTACTCTATATTCAAACTCCCAATATATTTACATTAAGTCATGACAGGAGATAAGCCTCCGCTAATTGGTTTACAATGTTTCGTTGGCTACTTTATTAACATCTGTTGGACATGACCTTCAACATAAATCATGTCTTATATATTGAGTATTCTGCATTAAATATAAACAACATGAAAAAAAATAACCAGAGTAAAACTAAAAGCCAGTTATATCCCTTCTGTCAATTCAGTGATTTCATCATCTTAAACATTTGGGTTGTATCCATGGCAACAGTGTTTCCTGCTTTGGCATTTTTTATCATATATTAAACATTTGGATCGTATCCTTGGCAACAGTATTGTAGTCACTGTTGCCGTGCAACTCGCCGCTAATGTGACATTACTTTTGTCGTGCCTCGTTCACTGTTCACAAAATTGTTATGCAACCCATCCTGATTAATTATCAAACTGCCTCAAATCGATCATTTAATAATTGTGCCAAGCCAGGTGAAGGTCAGAACCACTGGGGCAGGATAGCATATATATGCAGTTGTTAGATTATGGTGCTAAACTTTAATATTTAAATAACTTGTGGCCAAACATCACTGGAAAGTATACAAGAGTACATAAAGAAATAATGTGTGGATCTGACCCAAATGTCCAAATGCAGCAATAATAGACAGAACAGACATCCAAACAGCTTCCTCCTTTAGTGTACACTGACTAGTGAGCAGAAAGTCCATTGACATCGATCAATTGATTCAATGTTTCAACACGTTTCATTATGCGACCTCCTTTTCTAGTCCAGCTAGGAAGCTAGGTTCAATCTTAGTAGCACTCAGTTATCTCAATTCATTAATTGTTTCAGCAGGTTAAGTAACTGATCTCCGGAAAGCTATTTTTCAATCCTAGTAGTCGTTGGCAGCAACTTCAAATATTTTCAATCCTAGTAGTTGTTGGTAGCTGGTTCAGTAACTGATCTCCGGGAAAGCTATTTTCAATTCGGGAAAGCTATTGGCAGTACAGAGAGTTTCACAGTAAAGGCATTTTAGCAAGGAAATGCGTTAACGCTGCTTTTTTCGAGCTCAGGGCAGGGACTTGCTGCCCTGCAGCTCCCCTTGTTTGGAATATGTAAACCAGCTATATTGTATGACAAGATTATTCCAATATAAATAATGCATATAAAATTTTATACATAGAATCCCTACCAGTTGGTTTATAGTAAGTCTACAAAGGAAAACTGTCTTTGTCTTTTATTCTGGCAATGCATGAAGTCAAGATATGATGTGACTTAATATTTTTTTGTTGGGTTACAGATTGGCAACCCACTACTTGATTTCTTCCCAGATGTTAATGCAAGGGCAGAGTTCCTGTGGTCACATGGAATTATTTCTGACTCCACATATAATATTATGAAAAACGGCTGCAACTACACTCGCTATGTGGATGATTATTACCGAGGCACTGTTTCTTCAAGGAGTTGGGGCTGAAGGTTATTGCCACCTTCAAAGTATTGAAGGGTAAAAAGATTATTAAAGAAGTGACAGGAGCAAGATTAAATGATCTGGTACAAGCTATTGAGAATATAAAATCAAGTTCATACATTTACAAATTGGTTGGTTTTTTTCATTTTCATATTTTGTAAATTGGTATCCTATCAATAAAGTGTTTTTTGTTTGAACATGAAATGGTACTATTTGTCAAATTGAAATGGCATGTTGTCCTCAATTTATGCCTTGCTGAGTTTCTTTTACAACCTCTGGTGCCAATACTAGTTTAATACCAACACTAAGCATTAGACCATACCGTGTTATAGAGGGTCCTGAGAGACCATATGATGAATGGCTTTCATGGACTTGCTTAACCTTTTCTAGGGCAGATAAATTATTTTTTTCCTATGCGTTGTTTAGGTCATAGCCTTGGCATGCTATGACTAAGATTGAGATTGAGGAACATTTCATTTCTCGTTACCCCTTTTATTATGAGATCTAAGGATGGTTCCACCCTCTGTTTAGGGAGTCATCAACTCTTTCTAGTTTCTATTGTTATTCAAACCAATGCCACATATTTTTATATGTTCAAGAGGCTATGAGAGTATGGTCCTGAATTTTCTAGTCACCCCCTAGACTATTCTCCACTCAGTTGATCACTTCTCTCTGGCGCTCCTCTTTGATAGGGGACCCGAGAGACAGAATGTTAGCAATATGGCTCTTGATTCTAGATTAGTACGGGATTATGAGATATTCCTACTTTCTAGAAACCCTAGTGTTGTTGTCATTATGGATCCATTGCAGCAATTAGATGATGCCATCTAGGCCTTAGTGGTGGTAGTCCTTGTCTAGGTAGCAACATAGTGCACAATACAAATTATCTTCTATCTCCTTTCTTGCAGAGTATGATGTTGGGAATTTCCTATATTCAACCTAAGATGTTAGGGAGTAGGTGCTAGTGGATCTTAATATTCTTGCTTTATTTATATTCTAGATTCTAGGTCCATTTCTTTTATTCGATTTTCCTTTATCTGTGCTCATTTCATCTTAGATTAAAGCTTGTGTTTAGTTTGTCGTATCAGAGTAGTACTTTAGTTTTTTTTTTTTTTTTTACTTTTGGCAGTCTGCTTTTTTTCTTAGGAGCCATATTCCGTGCTCCCACAAAAAATCAACACTAGCACTCAATAGTGTTATTGACATTCTTTTGTTGTCATTTGCTAGATATAAATAAAATTACAGTATCCTAATTTTATGTCTTGAAACCTATTATGAGCATACTCAAGCACTTTCCGTGAGGGTATTGTGATTAATTTTTTCATGGAGATATTGCACTATATCTCCATGAAAAAAATGAAAGCTTGTGCTGTTTGGATCTGTGACAAAGGTATTACGGCCATGATTAGGTTGCTCCATTTGAGCCTAACCAAGGCACGCTTTTATCAAGGGGGGTTATGCATGAGTAGACAAGGGTTAAACCTCCTATTCAAAGTAGGGGATTTCTACTTGATTGAGGATATGATGATCAAGGATAGGCTTACCTGGGACCTATATTTTTCTTGCCTTGTGTGAGGACAGAAGAATGGTAGTTCAAGTTATCAGTGCCCTTCACAGTTCTTCCATATTTGTCCATATTCAATTTTTCTTGTCTATAGTTGCATAATTCAATGAGGTTTTAAGTTATGACAACGCTTCAAACCTTCAAGTCCTCTTCGTTTCCTTGGAACAGTTCTTAGCTCAATTATTTTAGAACTATATATGACTACATATTTGATTATATTAAAATCAGATTTATTAGATTTATTTACTTATTTATTGTTGAGATTTTAATCGCGGCTCTATGTCTTATTGTCTCAGTGTTTCAGGTTTTATTTAGAAAATTTAAATCTTTGATTACTTTGATGAATTTCTTATATTTTAATGTTCTTCCATTGCCCATTAGGTTTCACACTGGTCACTCTTAATGAGTTCAAGCATATGATTTTTTTTTAGGAAACTCCTTTAGAGCTAGCATCTACTAGGTTTGGAGAGAGGGATTGTGCTGATAGCAAAGGTACCTTCTCTAAATGATCAGTTGACCCCCTTTAGACTGATTTGGGATCAATTCAAGTGACAAGAATCCCCCAAATCTCCCCATGCGCAAACTCCAACACTCTACTTGCTTTCTTATCTTGGCTTGTGTCAACAATCCCCTTGTTCTGCTCCCTGTCCAAACATGCTGAACATCTCCAACCTTCCCCTGAATAGTACGTAGACAAAGAACCATGTCTAACATAGAAGAGAAAAATGTTGAAAACAAAAATGCTAACCATTGCCAAAGTGAGCCAACGTAAGTATCTCTATTGTTCACCATTTCATGTGAATCTACCACATCCTTTGGATTCTTCATTGCCACATCTTTGAACCTATACTATGAATGTTGTTCCACCCCCAAACATATGATATTTTTGCCCCTTTTCTTCACCAAGTATCTGCCCATTGTGAACACAACCTCTACATTTGGATTTTTCTCTGTAATTTGGCTAACAAAAAGAAATTTTCTACTTAGACCAGGAATATAAAGAACCGTTTTTGAACATAAACTTCTCATTGCTTGTTACTTGTAACTGTACATTCTCGTGCTCTTCAACAACATGAGTTGCACAAGGTTGCATGTTATACGGTGAAAATATAAGCCTAAATATAGAAAACACCAACTACCAACTTTATAACTTTCTACTACAAATAAATTGTTGATATGAAAATTCCAATCTGAGATAATGGGTTGGGTGCCATTCAAAGAGAATAGATATTGTAAGCAGAGGTATCAATGCATAGATTGAGCATATAACCATAGTGTTGCTTGTGAATTTCATGGCAAGTTCTTTCTTTAGTATCAAAATCCCAGTGGAAAGTATGACACTTATTATGAAGCAAGTGACCACCACAACTATAACCGAAAATATTGCAGTTTTAGGTCTCCTGGCTCCCAACTCTTTACCCACTCTTATACTGTAAACAATATAAATACAACAATAAAGAAAATAAATTTTTAGATACAGTAAATGGGAAAAAAAAGTATACCATGCTATATAATGTTTTCCAAGGAGAAATCAAGTTCAATATTACAATAAAACTGTTGAACTTATGTGGATTGCATATTTCCCCAATATCTGAGAATCCCAAGATCACGACGAATCAATTGTTTGAACCTCTCTGGATGGTCAAATTTCGAGATATTCCCAGAATCTGCAATAGCCATAAATATGCCCCAATAAAACAATATATGACTATAGATCATAAATGTATACCTTACAGCTATACTCAGACCCAACATTCCCATCAACTCCGAGTTGTAATAATTCATGTTGCATATATGTTCAAAACCTAGTACGTTAGAGATCTATTAACTGGCATAGCTGTCTAACTAAGTTGGGACAATGCATAGCCATGGAGGTTGTATTTGGATTTAAATTAGTTATCTTTAAATGGGAAAGTTTCATACCAAAGAGAAATGGAATCCAAAGCATCCTCTGCAACTGGCAGCAAACCCGATAAAAGCACCAATACTTCAATGCACCATATTTGCAAATTGCAGAATGAGGTGTAGAACAAAACAAAGCTTGTCAAAACAGGCTAACCTATTATGTAAACATCCAGACATAATTAGTATAATTTTTGTATCCTGCAAAGAGTATTAAGGCATACATTAGCAAAACAGCTGATGCTAGAGTTAACTTGAAGTATGACTAGAGTCCTATGAAGGCCTTCAAGGTGAAGCCCGTCCATGTATGCCTGCAGTATGAGCTATATAGAATATATACCAGAACCCACCAAGTCAAACTCACTGTTAAGGCTATCCGTAGTAGGCCAAATTGTAGCTTGTCTACTACCACCCAGGTAACCAATATAAGGAATACACATGTCCCAACAACAATATAGGAAATAGGGGCCACTATGTTCTGATCTTGCAAAAAATTCTACATGGCTGAGGGAAAAGCGAAGAAACGAGGAATAAGACCTTTGGAAAAAACACCTTCTACTGCAGATATTTCTTTACTCTGCCCTATGGAAATCAATACAGGATCTGCAAATTAGTAGAGGGTGCCCAAAAGTATTTCTTTATCATCCAAGGTAGGGAAGCCGTCAAATTAATGAGTTTATGACTCGTGACTTACTTGATTATATTTATTTTGCATATTTGGATTTTCTAAAATATTACATCTATTATGCATGCTTATGGTGTCAAGATTTTGTTGTAATTTTGACTTATAGGTCAAAGCATCAGGAAGATAAGTGTATTTTTCGTCATACCTATTATATAATTGTTTTGTTGATATTGAACATTGCTTTGAGATAACTCTTGTTATAATATATATACATGTGTGAATTCATTATGAGTGTTCTTAACTATTGTTACCATTGTGTATGACAAAGTAGAAAAACATCAAGAGGTTGCCCATGAAACTTTATATGTTTTTTAGAACTGGAAGTTATTAGAGAAGTTTAGGTGCGATCAATATTTCTTCCAAAAATTGATGGTATACCATGAATAGGAAATATTAGTATGCAAGGATCTCTAAGAATAATTATTATGGGCTCACTATTTGCCAACTAAACCACAAAACTAAAATTTAATTTTTTTAGTAGGAATGTCAAGTGACAGGGACACTTTCTCCAAGTCTACACATAATGCATCTTGATTGTGATTACAAATTTCCCTTTATTTTGAATTAGATGTAGGTAACATCGTAGCATTTATGAAGGAAATGGTGTAATTTCTCAATTATACACCCCTATTGGAAAATTACCAGAACTCATTAAGAAATACAATGTAGGAACACCTTTCTCTTCCATCCATGTAAACATAGAAGATGAATCCATAAATATGAAATTTTCTTGCAAGGTGTGCTTCAAGTTAATATAACTGAGATCACCTGTTAAAAATTAAAAGATTAACAAATATTATAGCACCTTTGTAATTACATTTGATTTAATATTGTGCTCAGGTTGCAGAGGCCAGAAGTAAATTTGGCAAGTCTTCCATTGAATTTTAAGTGGTGCAAGTTGTATGTCTAAGTTATCTTTCTATCCATTCTAGGAAAATAGTCTAGGCATGCTTTCTTGGTATTCTTGGTCTAGTTTCTTATGAAACCATTGTGCATTTTTCCAAATGTTGATGCTACCTAAAAACTCTATGAATCAGGTTTGGGACAGAATAGTGCAGATAGTTTTGATGCTCCATTTTTAGTTCCATCCATTGCACCTCGTCTACTCTTGATCCTCAATGGTATGTTCGTTGGATTTATTATGTTGATGCAAGATTATTATTTGCATGCCTTCTCACTGTGATGGAAGCGGGTATGGCATTTGCCAAAGTTTTACCTTATGAAGATATACTCAAGTTGTCATAGCCTATATTGGCAGGCCAAGATGATCCTCAATGCCCAGTAGAAGGTTTGGAGACACGTGCTCAAGAGCTATTGAGGTACACAGTAAGGTTAATGTTTTAGAGAAGTTCAAGGTGTGTTTATAATTTTCATTTGTGGGAATTTCATTATGTTTCCCTTGATAGGAGCCTAGTTAGTTTGCTTGTTTACTTAGAAGTCAGTTGATGAATAATACATGTTAATTCTGCAAAATGATAGTACATTTTGTTTTGATGTGCTTTCCAATCATTTGTATATGATTACACTATACCTTTTTTTTTTCTCTTCTCCTTTCATTAAGGATTTTGTTTTACCAAGTGCAAATATCCAATCCCGCAAATGTCGGTACATTTTGTTTTGGTGCACTCTCGAGTCACTTTATATATGATGCACATGCTTTATTTTTCTATTCTTTATTCATTGCACATTTTTTTTAGTATCAAAAATACAAATAATATTACTTTAGGGTGCATTCTGTGCGTAATAGCTAACAATAGATACTTCCTGATTTTTGAGGACTTGATGCCCCTCTTTACTTTCCTACAGAGTTTTTCTCTTGTACCAAGAAGTATGGCTTCGAGCGTAACAATTTATATAGAATATTATTTGTGAGTCAATTTTAAGGCTTGGATAAAGGTGGAAAAATAAATTTTCTCATTGTAGTTCGTCATGACTTCCAAAAAAATGTTTTTGTTTTGAACTTGCTTTTAGAATTTGAACTTGCTTTCAGAATTTTTTGGGACTACTTATATTAATTTTTAGATTGACCTCTTTTACTATCATTATTTGTAGCAATCTCAATAAACAATACATGTAATGCACCGTTCAACATGTACTCTGCCACTATGTGTGGAGCATTTTTTAAAACTCAATACTTATATATGCAATTTCAAGGACTGCCATAACTCTTCACATAATTATTTAATGGTTCTATTTCATTTTATTTAATTATTTTGATGTCAGATACTATGAGTTTTTTGAGTTTCAAATCTTTGTATGCATTGTCTTTCATGTTTATATTGTTCACCATTTATAGTATATGGTGTGTAGGTATGGGACTTGATAAAGTTGATGAACTACCTTTCTTCAAGGGAGGGCATTAATCCATTCTAACTTAGGGATCACTAGTGAATCACTAGGAGGTGAGAATTTCCTTTTCCTGCAATGTGTTCTTTTTGGTTTCTTTATGTTGGACATTTTTACGTTGATAATGATGCCTAAGCTCTTGGTTGGAGTTCTGTGTATTAGAAATACAAAATACATAAGATCACTAGGTTTTACATCTTTTGAATGATTTATATTAACTGTACATTTGAAATTCTTTTAGGTACAAAGGATGAATGTCAAATTATTGTCATTTTCTTGAATGTGAACAATTGCTTTCCTGTATTTAGTTATTCTCACTTTTGAACTTGGCATGATTCGAAGGAATGCATCATGGTTTGTTGCTTCTAATAACCCATTATATGTTTTAGCAGTTCCAATTATCAAGGTTCATATATTGGTTGGGCATGCTTTACATGGAATTTGAAGAGATGAAATTTTTATTTTTTCCTAAATAAAGGCCCACTTAAGAGTTCATTTTTTATTGCTCAATGTTTATTTAAGGCATATAGGTCTGTTTAATAATTGTCAGGTAAAGGTGTGTAGCATTTCAGATGGGCCATTTACAACAATAAATGGCATGCCCAATTCGCAAGTGTAAAGGATGTATTTGAAGGTGAGATTGGATTCATTTCCTTTGGATTTGATTTAATATTGTGCTCAATTATTTTTCTATTTTTTCCTTTGGTTGTGGAGGCCAGAAGTAAATTTGGCAAGTCTTCCATTGAAGCTTAAGTGGTGCAAGTTGTATGTCTAAGGCTTAAGTTATTTTTCTATACATTCTAGGAAAATAGCCTAGGCATGCTTTCTTGGTGTTCTTGGTCTAGTTGCTTATGAAACCACTGTGCATTTTTCCAAGTACTAATGCTACCTAAAAACTCTATGAATCAGGTTTGGGACAGAATAGTGAACATAATTTTGATGCTCCATTTTCAGTTCCATCCATTGCACCTCGTCTGCTCTTGATCCTCAATGGCATGTTCATTCACTTTATTATGTTGATGCAAGATTATTATTTGCATGCCTTCTCACTGTGATGGAAGCGGGTATGGAGTGTGTCAAAGGTTTACCTTCCAAAGAAGTACTCAAGTTGTGACAGCTTTTATTGGCAGGCCAAGATGATTCTCAATGCCCAATAGAAGGTTTGGAGACACAGGCTCGAGAGCTATTGAGGTATACAGTAAGGTTAATGTTTTAGAGAAGTTCAAGGTGTGTTTATAATTTTCATTTGTGGGAATTTAATTATGTTTCCCTTGATAGGAGGTGGTTAGTTTGCTTTTTTACGTAGAAGTCTGATGATGAATAATACATGTTAATTTTGCAAAATGATAGTACATTATGTTTTAATGTTCTTTCCAATCATTTGTATATGATTACACTAAACCTTTTTTTTTCTCTTCTCCTTTCATTAAGGATTTTGTTTCTACTAAGTGCAAAAATCCAATCCGATAAATGTTGGTACATTTTGTTTTGATGCGCTCTCCAGTCACTTTATATATTATGCACATGCTTGTTTTTTCTATTCTTTCTTCATTGCACATTTTTTTTCGTATCAAAAATACAAATAATATTACTCTAGGGTACATTCTGTGGGTAATCGCTCACAATAGATGCTTTCTAATTTTTCAGTACTAGAGGCCCCTCTTTACTTTCCTATAGAAATTTTCTTTTCTACCAAGAAGTATGGCTTCGAGTGAGTCAATTTTAAGGCTTGGATAAAGGTACAAATATAAATTTTCACATTGTAGTTCCTCATGAATTCCAGAAAATGTTTCTGTTTTGAACTTGCTTTTAGAACTTGAACTTGCTTTCAGAATTTTTTGGGACTACTTATATCAATTTTTAGATTGACCTCTTTTACTATCATTATTTGTAGCAATCTCAATAAACAATACATGTAATGCACTATTCAACATGTACTCTGCCATTATGTGTGGAGCATGTTTTTAAAACTCAAATACTTATATATGCAATTTCAAGGACTGCCATAACTTTTCACATAATTCTTTAAGGGTGTTAGCTTAATGGAAGAGTGTTTGCCTTATAGGCAAGAGGTTGGTGGTTCGATTCCATTGTGCCCTCACAAGAATTAATCAATGATATTGTAGTCTATTTTAATTAAATAGCTTTATATTGATTTATTTCAATGGTGAGATATTTTCTAGATTCCTTATTTTATATTGTCTCTAACGAGACATAAGTGATATTGTATTCTCTTTAAATATAATTTTTTATTGTCTCTAGAGAGACAATAGTTAAGATTAAAGACATATTGTCTCTATAAAGACAATATGTTTCTAATCCAAATTATCTTCTTTCCAAAAACAAAATGAAATTGTCTCTTAAAAGACAATAATGCTTGTATTATATATTCTCTTTATAGAGACAGTATTTTAAGAGGATAATGAATTTGTCTCATAAGAGACATTAATGCTTGTGTTATATATTGTCTTTATAGAGACAATTTTTTAAGACAATAATTTTTGGGACACCTGCTTAAAGACAATATTTAAAACAATAGCCTAGTTTTTTTTGTCTAAGTTAAGACAATTTACCCAAAAATTGCCTCAAATATTGTCTTAAAACCCTCTTTATGTAGTAGTGTGGTTATCAGTTCAAAATTAAAATGAAATAGTTGGATAGAGATTGTAATGTTGTAATCTTAAAAAATTAAAATTACGTATTTATTTTGAAAAAATAAAAAATAAAATTATTTTAAATGTCTCAATATATAATTTAAGAAAAAAGAACTCAGGTGGACATTTATTTACTGCACACAGACTCTCCCCTGGTTCATCTACCGCCAGTTGGAGAAAAATTAGATATGGCTGAAATAATTTTTGATGGAAGGCGGAACACAGGTGTGCACTTGCATAATTTTAGTTATCTTCATTCTCAAAGACCACAACCCATTGATTGAATGGTCCCGTCTGGCTAGATGATCACAACTGCATGAGCAAGGTAAAGGGCTTGGAATTCTTTTCGCTGGGGTAATTTCATGGAATTTTGAGTGTAAGTGCCAATCTCTTCTTTTGTTCCCTATGTAGTGAATTTATATTCCTTTGATTCCTCTTCTTTAACATTCCATAAAAAATTAATGCCTTCATATTGTGTGCATAGGATAGGTATTTACCTAAGATCTTTAATCTACTTCTTTAGAAACAATCTTTCGAAACATTTTGTTATTTCCTACAATCAAAATATAGTGGGTCGATTCTCCATTTTCTAGGAAGTTCTTGTTTATATTTTACTTGCAATCTGAGTTTGTAACCAGCTTTGAACATATTTCTAGGGTTTTTTCTCTTTTTATTCAAAATGGGGGCCCAACGGAGGACACACTTTACTTGCAAATCTGAGTGTGTAGCAAGCTTTGAACATATTTCTAGGGTTTTTTTTTTTATATAAGTTAAAATGGGGGAGCTAGAGGACGACACATCTTTGATGAACAATGTTCTCAGAAAACCTTATGGGGCATGACTCCTCTTTTTATTTGAATGTTAAGAAATCCAAGAATCCTAAGCCATCTTCAACGCTTTTTGGCCACGGGAAGCCACAAAATAATGTCACCCAATATCCCAAGAGGGGTTGGGGGCTGTATTTTCCTTTATCCTGGTATAAAATGGGTTAAAGCTTCAAATTAGAGGCTTCAAGTGCAATGTGGGATTT
This sequence comes from Pinus taeda, assembly GCA_000404065.3. NCBI lineage: Eukaryota > Viridiplantae > Streptophyta > Pinopsida > Pinales > Pinaceae > Pinus > Pinus taeda. The sequence goes on from APFE031751085.1 coordinate 119,858, forward strand.
GCCCGGAACGGTAAAAGAAGGGGTAGAAATTCTAGAGTGCCCAATTGACACATATTTCCCACAAAACCGAAACCTTGGAATTGGAGGTGTTGGAAATAATAATCCCAACCATTGCAATAAACAGCCTAATAGCAACCATACTTGTCAGAAGTATTTTTGCAAGTTGATGTGTTTGAAGCTGGAAGGGATGAAGCTAGAACATAAGTACTATGCGAACCATTCCGCAACACAACAAAGAATTTAACGCATTTAATGTATTTTGGTAAATAAATGGAGGCAAACATTCATTCCCCGAATATTGCCACACTCCACAAACATCTGCGTAATTACTGTCCACACTGAACAACAACAATGTATTAATTATTTGCTGTGTATGTATTAATTTAAAATTGTATGTTGAGATAAATATGTATGTAAAAGTCATGTATGTATTAATTTAAAATTGTATGTTGAGATAAATATGTATGTAAATTTCATGTATGTATTAATTTAAAATTGTATGTTGAGATAAATATGTATGTAAACGTCATTTTGCAAGTTAGAGAGTCTCTCACGAGAAAATGGTGGAATAAAGTTTGGTGGATGCGTGAAACAACAGTTACTGTGTTTTACTGTGTTGTGTGTTATTCTCGTTGAAGTGAAAATCTCTGAAAGTCTTGTTTTTACTTGCTGAATGAGCCTTAGTCTCATATGAATGTATTTTTCATGAATTAGAAGTTAATCCTAAGTTTTATTGTTGCTCCAATCTTACTCTATTTTAATGTGTCTTTTTGACGTGAGTGAACATTGTGTTTTTCTAAGTCTCTGCTGCACGAAATCAGCTTCACGAAAGTCACACCCCTCTCCCTATTTTTTTTAACATGGTATCGGAGCCGGTTAAACTCTCGTAGTGTAAAAACAATTGTTTCTACTAGCAGTTAAAATTGTTTTGAGGGCATATTATTGAGCTATTACAATAAAGGCCTTGTTTTCTTCTCACGACATTTGGGATTTGGTGGAGAAAGGTTTTCAGAGAACCAACAAATGTAACAACATACAATGCCTTATCTCAACCAAAAAGAGGTTTGTTAAGGGACAATAGGAAGAAGGATTCAAAAGCCCTATTCTATATTTACCAAGCAGTTCATGAAAGTATTTTTCCAAGGGTTGCAACAACTATGAAGTCCAAGCAAGCATGGGACACCCTCTAGACAGCCTATCAAGGCATCGCAAAAGTCAAGAAAAAAAAGATGTAAATGTTGAGAAGAGACTTTGAAACACTTTGTATGAAAGAATCTGCGAATGTAGACTCGTTTTTTACACATGTAAGTGGGCTAGTTACTCAAATTAGGTCTCATTGTGAGACACTAGAGGAAAGAAGATTAGTCAAGAAAGTTTTTAGATGTTTGCCAACAAGTTTTGATGCCATTGTTGTGGCCATAGAAGAAACAAATGATCTCTCATAGTTCTTAGTGGATGAGCTTAATGCATTGCTGATTTCTCATGAACAAGACTAAATAGAGCAACAAGCTCCTAATTGAAGCATGCCTTCAAGACACAAGTATCATTTAGTCAAAGTCGAGGCAGAGGAAGATCGTATGATAGAGGAAGAGGAAGAAGCCCACACAGAGGTGGAAGAAGCAGGCTTTCAAGCTCAAATGGAATAGGAAACAATCAAAATCCAAGTCACGGCCCAAGCCAAAATAAAGCACAAGGTCAGAGCAATGCTAAATCTCAAGTTCAATGTCATGATTGTAAGAAGTATGGTTATTATGCAAATTAATGTAGAAAGAAGCAATATGACATAAGTAACAAACCACGGGGGCTTCACTCAATGAACCTCTAACCTATCACATGTGTTCGTGGTATATTAAACAATACCCCTAATTTGACTACATATTGGAAAATACTCCTAAAAATTGCATTATTTAACCCCCTACCAATACAAACCTAATACACCTTCTCAATTTAAAAAACCCTACTTCTACTAGATATTGTAGGTATCGATTTTTTCATTAACATTTTTATAGCCCTTTATATTTTTTCATTAACTTTGAGCTCCATTTTTTATACTTTCCAATATAAAAACCCTTTACCCCCTATATATCCCCCAATATGTTATGCCATTTTTTCCTCAATATATATCCCCCAATATGAACTCACGTGGTATGTATTGTTCCTCTAGTGAAGCCCCTGTGTAACAAACCAAGTGTAAATTTCATAAAAGAAAATCAGAACCATGATAGCATGTTTTTAGCTTGTAATGTAGCACAAGAAAAACAGAGTAATATATGGTATCTAGATTTAGAGTGCAACAACCACATTTCACGAAACATAGAAATGTTTTCCAATCTGGATGAAAGTGTGAAATATGAAGTGACATTAGGGACTGATAGAAAAGTCTCTGTCATGGGAAAATGAAGAGTTAATATCCTAACAAAGAAGGGGGAGAAGAAGTACATCTCAGATGTTTACTTTGTCCCCGGTCTGAAGCATAACCTCATAAGCATTAGAAAACTCATGCAAAAGGGCTACAATGTTTTTTTCAAGAATGATGTATGCACAATTTTGGATAGGGCTCTAAGGAGACAACTCATTGCAAGGGTTCATATGACAAACAATAGAATGTTTCCCCTAAAATTAAAATCAAATTTGAAGGAAGAAGGTACACAAGCACAACTCTCAATGAGCTCACAAGAGAATGGAAGAAAAGAGGCAGTTGTCACACAAGTAAACTTTCAAGCAAAGGTCAAAGATGAAAACTGGTTATGGCATTTGAGATTTTCTCATCTCAACTTTGGAGATTTGAATTTGCTCCATAGGAAAGACATGGTGAAGGGACTACCGCTCATAGAAATAATGGACAACCTGTGTGAAGGATGTATCTTGGGCAAGCAACATAGAGAGACATTTCCAGCTGGAAAGTCAGTAAGGGCAAAGGCACCTTTGGAGATTGTCCACTTATATTTATGTGGACCAACGCAGACACCATCAATTGGTGGCAACCACTATTTATTGACCTTCATAGATGACTACACAAGGAAGACATGGGTCTTTCTCCTGAAACATAAAAGTGAAGTGTTTGAGCGCTTTCACCAATACAAAGCTCTTGTTGAGAAGCAAAGTGGACACTACATCAAAGTCCTTAGGACTGGAAAAGGTGGAGAATACATCTCAAATGACTTCCTTCGATTTTGTAGGAGCATGGAATTCACAAGCAATTTAAAACAAGGTATACACCTCAACAAAATGGTGTAGTAGAAAGAAAGAATAGGACCATTATGGTGTTGCTGCCTGCTTTGTTGCACTTGAAAAGGAGTAGGGGAGTCACCGTTGAGGAATTACATGTTGTTGTTAATTCCTCTTTATCCTCATGTCGTATACATGCTTTGACATTGACTGTCTTCTCTAAACTTCCATCCCATGCTTCCTCTTCTATGAACTGCACATCTCTGCTGATAACTTTCTTGGTTGATGGATTGTAGAGCTTGTATGCCTTGGATTCATCAATGTATCCAAAAAATATACATTTCTCCCCCTTACTATCCAACTTCTTCCTCAACTCATCTGGGACGTGTGCATAAGCCACACATCCAAAAACTCTCATGTGAGTGACACTGTGCTTTCTTCCACTCCATGCCTCTTGAGGAACTATGTTCTAGACATTTTTGGTTGGACATCTATCCAAGATATATGATGCACAAGTGACAACTTCAGCCGAATAATCATTTGACAAATGCTTTCCGTGCAACCAAGCAAGTGCTTCTGCAAGCACGTCGCAAATCGCAACACCTAGTGACATGTCAAGCCCATCTTCAGCAAGCAAAAGAAGACCAAAATTCCGAAATTTAAATGAAATTTTTGAGCAAGAAGAAGTTGATGGCAGTGTTGTTCTGAATTCCTTATTTGCATTATTTTGTCATGTAGATGACCCAATCCATTTTGAAGATGCAGGAAAAGAAGAAAAATGGGTTGTGGCAATGGAGGAAGAAATAGAAGCAATAGAAAGGAATGACACATGGGTGTTAGTGAACCTTCCGAAAGGAAAACATCTCATTGGAGTGAAGTGGGTATATAAGACCAAAAGCAACATTAAGGGAAAGATTGAAAGGCATAAAGCAAGGCTAGTTGTTAAAGGATACAAGCAGCAGCATGGAAGAGATTACGCGGAGACGTGCGTGCCAGTCGCGAGGATGGAGACAATGTGCGTAGTTATGTCGATGGTCGCGCAACATAAATGGAAAGTGTATCAAATGGACGTAAAATCAGCGTTCTTGAATGAGGTGCTGAAAGAGGAAGCGTATGTTATGCAATTGTGTGGTTATGAGGTTGAAAGCCAAGAAGACAAAGTGTATCGATTGAGGAAAGCTCTTTATGGGCTAAAGCAAGCACCGCGTGCATGGTATAGTAGGATAGGTTCCTACTTGTTGGACAATGGTTTCGACAAATGTGACAGTGAACCCACTCTCTACATCAAAGAGAGCGATGATAATATTCTCTTTGTTGTCTTATATGTAGATGATGTAATTTTTACAAACAGTGATGATTTCCTTATTGCTGATTTCAAACAAGTCATGAAGAGTGAATTTGAAATCACTAACTTTGGATTGTTAAGATATTATTTGGGCATAGAAGTGAAAAAACAAAAAATGACATTTTTATCTCTCAAGCGAAGTATGTGGTAGAGAGTTTGGAGAGTTTAAAATGCAGAACAACAAGCTCGCACCAAATCCAACTGTCATGGGGTTGAAGTTGAGAAAAGAAGATTGCAATAGCAATGTCAATCCAACATTATACAAAAACATGATAGGGAGCTTGATGTATTTGACCACCACTAGGTCAGATATAATGTATGCAGTAAGTTTGGTGTTAAGGTACATGGAGACACCAAAGGAGACACATTGGAAAGTAGCGAAAGGGATTCTAAGGTATGTCAATGGGACAAAATAATATGGCATTTTTTACACAGCAACAGGTGATTTCAGGCTGGTTGGTTACACTGACAGTGATTGGGCAGGAAGTGTTAATGATAGAAAGAGCACATCAGGATATGTTTTCATTTGGGTTCCAGAGCCATTTCATCGACCTCCAAGAAGTAACCAATAGTGTCACTATCAACAGCATAAGTTGAATATGTCGCAGTAACAACAACATCATGTAAAGTAGTTTGGATGAGAAGGATGTTGAGGGATCTTCGTCATGACCAAGAGGGAATGACAACTACTTTCTCTGACAACACCCTGGAAATCACATTGTCAAAGAATTCTGTCTTTCACAGGAGGGCCAAACATATTGATGCTAAATACCATTTTATTAGACAATTTATTAACAATGATGAAATTGTGTTGCAGCACTGCAGTTCACAGGAACAATTTGTTGATATCTTCACAAAGCCATTGGCACGTGAAAGTTTTTTTTATCTCAGAAACTATTTGGGAATTGTCAATGGAGGCAATTGTGATTAAGGGGGATTTTTGGAAATAATAATCCCAACCACCTCAATAAACACCCTTATAGTAGCCATACTTGTCAGAAGTATTTTTGCAGGTTGCATCTCTATTTGAAGATGGAAGGATTGAAGCTAGAACAAAAATACTGTGTGAACCATTCCGCAACACAACAAATAATTTAAGGCATTTAATGTATTTTGGTAGATAGATGTGGGAAAGCACTCATTCTGTGACTATTTCCCACACTCCACAAACACCCGTGCGATTACTATCCACACTCAACAATAACAACAATGTATTAATTATTTTCTCTGTCATGTATTAATTAAAAATTGTACGTTGAGAAAAATATGTATGTAAAAGTCATTTTTCAAGTTAGAGTGAAAGAGAGTAAGAGTCTATTAGGAGAAAATGGTGGAAAAAAACTTGGTGGGCACGTGAAAACAATAGTTACTGTGTGTTATTCCGCGTAGAGTGAAAATCTTTGAAAATCTTGTTTTTACTTGGTGAATGAGCCGCAGCCTCATATGAATGTATTTTTCATGAATTAGAAGTTAATCCTAAGTTTTATTGTTGCTCCAAGCTTACTCTGTTTTACTGTATCTTTTTGTCGTGAGTGAATACTGTGTTTTTTTAAGTCTCTCTAATAGTTGGGCAAAATATGAATGTATTTTTCATGAATTAGAAGTTAATCCCAAGTTTTATTGTTGCTCCAAGCTTACTCTGTTTTACTGTATCTTTTTTCCATGAGTGAATACTGTGTTTTTTTAAGTCTCTGTAATAGTTGCGCAAAATCTACTTGCGCGAAATCAGCTTCGCGAAAGTCACATCCCTCTGCCTCTTTGCGTATTTTTTTTTTAACAAGAGGTATGGGTTTAATTGTATCTTTGTTCTTTTTCATTCCTAAACATGTTACTTAAATATCCCTGAAAAAACTCAGGAATGAGATTTGTAGAGTGAATTATCTAAAATTTCCATTGAGATTTTCACAGCACCTGCAGATGTTGTAATCCTACAATGTGCAATCCTATACTATTGTCGATGCACGAAAACCTAACGATTAGTGAGTTATTGGGTTGGATAAAATCAGTAACAAGCTTTTGCAATTGCTTCTAAACTAAGAATGTAGATATGACTGTTTTGCCTCACTTTAGATTGTCAAAAGTAGTTATTCTAAATTGTTTGCATGTAGTGTCACTCTATTCTAGTCTAGTGTGCAAATTGTAGACAACTTTATTCTTATTTATACTTCATGCTAGGGCAAGTACAAGGCCTCCAAAAACAAATCACTTACAACCAGAAAGATATTCCACATTGACTACCTTGTCACTAGATTCAACCATAATGTTTCCTCTACCTTTCCACTTGTGACCATGTATGCAATCATTAGTTGTGTGGCTAAATCATTTTGTTTTCATATCAATAGCAAAACCAAGTGTCTATTTATGGAACATGTTGATAAAATGTATGCGTGCAACGACCCTTATGAAGCGACCCTTAAGGTTTGTTCTCAGATGCAAGAGGCAAGTAGAGAACCATACAACTATTCCCCTAGTTCTACAAGAGGGAAGATTATTCTTCATCAAATAGTTGAAATTAGAGTTGATTCCAATGCTTTTCTTGGGATCTAACCTCATATACATGTATGGTAAAGGAAAGGTATCAAATATGTCACATGATGTGTATGACAGAGGGTAAGAGGTGTCACATCATGGAATTCCATTTTTGCCAGGAATGCATTGAATGGTTCCCCAATGAGGCCTTAGAATTCTTCAAAATTTCAAGAGCATTTTATGAAGGCCCCTTGCACAAATTATCATTTTGTTCTTGTTCTTAAATTTTTGTAGCAATAAAACAATGATATGCAACCACATCCATCTTAGACAGTGTTATATTACCTTTGCAACTTTATGCTCAAATACTAGCCCTTCCTATCTCACATATGCGCTACACCGAAAATATCATAAGAGAGGATTTGAGCCTATGTGCAACATAAATTACATTATTCCTCTCAAAGGATTTGAGAGCAGCCTCACCCCAATGCTAGCTAGCGCACTTGAGAAAATTGTAGATTCTACATTAGCAACATGGAGCTTCTCTCAATTATGAATGCAAGCTAGAGAACTTGAGAATATTGTAGATTCTACATTAAAAATTTGGAGCTTCCTTCAATTTACTAATCTTTCTACAATAGTTACAACTAGATCAACCATACAATATTTAGATCCAACCACAATGACATGAATAGGAGACTCACTATTTCAAAAAAAAATGCTCCAAGGATATAGAGGATTTTCTTTTAGCCTTAAAAGACAAAAATATCATGTGGAGCATGCTAAGGAGACCTCTGTCAAAAGACATGATCGACGTTGTCCCATTACATAGTTTTACAAAGTAGTGCAAAATTACTAGTCCCTTGTTTTTATGATTTGGTTGTATCATAGTTGACTCAACTTAGAAAGGATTGAAGGAAAGAGGAGTTGGTAGTACTTTCTCTATTAATATTATCCAACCACTAACATGTTTTTCATAGTAGTAACAAGTGGCCTCAACTTGCCCATAGGAAACCAGGTTGGCCACCTGTCAGCGTTAAAAGATGTAAAAAAATTAAATAGGTCTTTTTACACCATCCATGCAACATTTGTTGTTCTATCTATAATAAACATCAACCTAGGAATGTAAAGGCTAATCGACATATAACAAAATTCTAACTAGAAACCCATTTCACTCATCCAAGGACTCCACCAGAGCTGGGGCTTTCGCATTAGACCCTGGCATCTCACTTCTCCTCATGTCCTGTAGACTTTGCTCTATCTTGCTTAGAGCAAAATTGTTTCGGTAGACTTGTATCTGAACTACTATTATCTCCCTGTGGAGATCCTTCCTGCTAGGCTCCTTTGTTTTGGCGTCCTCCTGTACCTCATGTTCCTTGTTTAAATCATGTTCCTTGTTTAGTGTCATAACTTGGGCTACTATGTTCTTCATAACCCAGTATTGTTGGATTGTTTGCGAAAAGAGAGTATGCTGGCCTCGGGTGTTCCCCAGGTCTTGCACCATGGCTTCCCACTCTTCTGTCTCTATGTCCTGGTTGGTGATGCTGTCATTGAGTTCCCTCTCCCACCTGGCTATTTGAGCTCTTACCTCTGGTGGGTTGCCAGCCATGTAAGTGCTGATGAGAGTTTGCATATGATCCTTTCTAGACTTCCTTCCTCATTTGCTTTGGCCTCTACTGGACGTTGCATCCCTCGCCCCCCCCCCCTCGAGGTCCTTTTCCATGCCTTCCCAGTTCCTATGTTGCCTCGTTTAGCCTCCTCTTTTCCTTCTTTAACCATGTTGTCTTTGTCCCAACTGCATTCTTCTTCGCCTGAACCCTTCTCCACTGTAGGTTTGCTTACTGTTGCACAATGCATGATCTAGACCTCCAAGATGTGTTGCACCCTGGTTATTATAATACCTAAAACAATAACACAAGAAATTTCATCAGTTTGAATGCATACACTCAAAACTTTCATACTTTTCATTACTCCTGACATGGCCTTTTTCCCTAGTCTTGGTAGCTAGGTTTTTCCCTCCTTCTCCCTCAGATCCCCCCCTGACTACGCTTGACAAACAGGCTTCATCCACTCAGCTCTTGTCCTCTCTGTTTCATCGCTCCCTAGCAACCCATGTCATGCAGGTCATCCTTTATGTTCCTGTTGATGCCCCGAAAATCGTTACATCAACATCGGGGGATAACCACCCGGTCCGGACCTTAATACAGCTCCTTTTCCATTTGGGATGGTGGCTCCAACTGGAGATAATGGGACCAGTTTCCCAGTAATGAATAAAAGGGGGTGGATGAATGATTGGTTTTCTAATAAGTGATAATAAATGGAGGACTTATTCTATGAGCAAAACGTAAATGACTATTTTATCGTGGGAAGCTTCTATTCTTAAGTGCAATGTTTAGTGATCTGTGTTCGCTGATAGGCATATAGATGACACTATTCAATAAACAAAGACATTCATTTAAATGATAATTTCTTCGTTCAAATAGTTGAATGAAGTAATTGACAAACGCATTGTTACACTTCTCTTTTTATATTACTGATACATGCATGATTGAAAGAATAACAAACTGTAAACATCCAATAGTGGAAAGTATAAAGTATACTATTTAAACACATTCACATATTCAATAATAGAAAGAATGGCCAAACAACAATTCACACAAAAGGAATAAACTCAGACATAGATAATAGTACCATATGAGCTGCGAATCATTCCCAACGTCAATCGCAATTTGAATTCCTTCTTCCGACTCAGAAATACTTTTAAATAAAGGCAATAGTGCACATCCACATAAAAGGTTCGTTATCAAAATTTGAAAAGATTGGTCCAGTTTTCATAAAAGAATATGCCTGAAGTACAGTAGTGCAACTTCAGGCTTAAGTCATATAAAAAACTTACGACCCTTTCTAAATACATGAAAGGGTCTATAAATACTAAACTAAGCTAACAAACTACAAAATTAAAATGCTACTAAATTGGTATAATCCGATCTTGAATATCTCCCCCACAGTGATCTGGTAATCAGCAGCAATGATTCATCATTCTGGTTGTTTGCCTTTTGTCCTGAGTTGGCATATTTCCAGCATTGGTTCCACTTCTGGAGGGCGGCTGAGATGAGAATTGATTTGAGTAGTATAGGTGGCATCATGTATATCGAGAATGATACACCTGATTGAATTCGTTAGGCATTTGAGGGCGGCTCTCTGGCTTTCTTCATGCAACTATTTTTTGAGCTGGTTATTTAACTATTGCTGCGTGGACAGTTGCTGTTGTAGTTGTTCTGTCTTCTGTTGTTCCTCCGATAGCTGTGCTTGTAGTGAAGCGATCACTTGATCCTTTTCTTTCAACAAATTGCTTACCTTCGATGCCTTATCCATGGTGGCTACCAAATAGGCACTAGCATATTGGGATAACTTTGTCAGGTCATCGGAGGGGTCGAATTTTTCCTTCCACTCCACATTGGCTGTTACTGTTTGTTTAGGGAACAGAGAAGGTTGATCAATCCTTCTCCGTTTCCACTGCCGCTTTATTACAGCCCTACATTTTGGGCTACAGAAAACATCCAGTGGAGGAATGTCCTCCACCTGCAAAATAATTTGATCCGAAGGATCCTTGGGAATTATTTCTACTGCTGTAGTCAGGGGTAGACTGTTGGTTCCTTTGCTTGGAACCTCCTTTGATGTTGTATCCTGTGTATCGGCTGCTTTGGATGTATTGGCATCCATTGAACTCTCAAGATTGCTTATAATTGAATTAAATTGTTGCCATTCTTGGAGCAATCTTGGGTCAATTTGAGAATTGAAACTCACCTCCTTACTGCTCTGCTCTTGCTTCTTTTTCTGTTCCTCCTCCCGTATTCTCTCCTGTTCTTTCTTTTCTGCTTCCTCTCTGTCTTTCCTCTGTGTTTCCTCTTGTTCTTTCCTCTTTGCCTCTTTCTGTTCTAACCTCCGGAGTTCCTCCTGCTCTCTTCTTTGGACTTCTTCAAAGATTTCGGATGTAGCAGGAGGTTCGCTGGTAAGCTGTTGCTCAGGATCGCTTGATTGTATCAACGGGGAAGTGGCTAACAAATCTAGAGGAAGAGTTTGTAACCTCTACTCTCTAAGTCTATTAAATTCTACTAACCCGTCATCATGGTATCTCATTCTAGCTAGCTGCTGCACCTGAAATATTGACTCGGCTGAGCAAAATAGGTCATCAAACTCATCTTCCTTATGTTCGAATTTAGTGAGTTTAGACTAGTCTAGAATATTATAGACGACTTTATTTGGGTCGAAACGTCTATTAGGTAGAGTGGTGAGACTTAGGATGTTAATCTTTTCTGCCTCTTTCTCTGCATGTTTATAATCATGCAGAGTATAGACGCCACACCTTAGAGGAAAAGGAGGCCAAACTTGCTTATTTGAATTTCTGAGAGTCTTTGTCGCTGACGTGGTTGTAAGCTGATATGCTATCTCTCGAGCTAATAGTTTGTCTGGTATATACAAGGGGAGGATATGAGGTCTGGCTTGACTGCTGAAAACTCTTACATAAGTGAATTTTTCTTCTCCAAACCAGGTTCCTAAGGTTGTCAAGTCAATCTCTGCCTAAGAGGAGATCTTAGGAGTAGGTCTATCAAACATTTCATAGTAAATAGGTAGCATGAATCCATTGCAGACTTGATATAAGTGGTGTTTATAATGAACTTTCCATAATTTCTGGTGGTATATATGAATGGGCATAGGGTCCTGTGGAGTCCATCTCCACCCTGACATAGGAAACTCGAAATTAAAACAGAGGGTGTCCGAAATATAGGCACTAAAGTAAAATGGAGGGATGAACCTATCAGTAACACGGGTTTTTTTTTTGAATTCAAGAATAGCTGTAACCAACTTGTCCGATAATATAGTCCCCCAATCCATGATTTAACTATTACATGCTAATTCCATCAAAGGTACCATCTCTATGGAAAATTTCGAAGAATCATGCAGTCCCACATTCGACACATCATGACTCCAGCATAACAATAAGGAGAGCATAAGGAGTCGACGAAGTCATTACCCGAAGACTCATGTTTGTGTTTTGTCGGGTTCTGTCTCCATTCCCATATAGGCTTTGACTCAGTTTCATTCTCATCTCTAAACTTCTGTAGGAAGGCTTTATTGTACTTCTTCTCTGGTTCGGGCAAATGGTACATTTGTCTCAAGTCATTGGGTTGAAATGAACCGAATACTCTCCCATCAATGGTTCAGAATGCTCTGTTTGTAATTGGAATTTCTTCAATGGCCCATCTCAGCACGTCTGTATATGGAAGAATTTGCTCTCGAGATGCTATCCTGTGCAGGTAGGAATCAGCCAAATCTTTTAGAGTAGCATCTGACTTTCAGCTTGAGCCTGTTGTAGCTTGTACCGATGTTCGTTGAGGTTCTTCGGCTTCAACCAGGTTGTAAATGTTCTGCCAAGTAGTACTGCCGAGGCTGATACATGTGGTATCTGAGATTAATCCCTTTTTGCTTGGTCCCGGATCAGTGGCATGTTGTCCCGTTACCGCAAAAGTTGAAGTTGTTCCAGATTTCTTAGACTTCTTCCCCATTTGGTCTAAATTCGCTACTGCGGAAAAGCTCTGCACAAGAGAAAAATGAACGTAATGCAGAGAATGGATGGTAAAAACCAAGTATGGAGGAATTGTGTCAATCAATGAATAATGGAAGATTTATCATAAGGTTCCTGCAGATACAATCTCTGAAGGGATTTAGCCATAACTGCTCCATTAATTGGCCGTTTAAACCTGTCAATCACTTAAATTCTCATTATATCCTTTATTCGCCAAATAATCGTTTAAGCGTGGATTTGATTTTTTGGCGGTTGGACGCAAGCGAATCACTATCGGGAAGAGAAAAGGCTTTTAATGATAATTATTATAATATATTGAAGCCATATCAATCCTTTTCAAAATTCGCACTTGGTTTTATCGCAATCGGCGACTGGAGGAAGCCTTGGGCAATATTATTTAAGTTTTTGTGGAATCCCCGATCGCCGATAGCGATATCACTTTACTTGCATCGGGAGCTTTAAGGAGGAGATTTTGTTATATTCATATTGCATTTCGCGATTGCCGATTGCGATATCGCATCAGAGCAAGGGGAGGGGCCTTTTATTGTTTATTTTCCTGGTAACCGATGGTTACTCGAGCTTGTCGCATCGGGGAGAATCAATGGGTCTTGGTTATGCATCCTTTGTTATTGCGATATGCGATTTTGCAATCGCTTTATCGCAATAATAAAGAATTATTCATTTTATTATAAGACCGATTATTTATCAACTCAAAAAGGTTTTATAATTTTTCATTTATTTTCATACTTTTGGAGGAGTGATGGGTTAATAGCAATTTAATCAAAAAGGGACCCATTTCATATTATAGTTTTCTAAAGTAAAATTTTATGAAATGGGGGGTTGTTGTATAGCACAAAAATTGGCGATTCGTTGGAAGAAACAGTTATCTCTGAAAAAATATTGGAATACTTGAACTTTCTTTACATAGATATGTTATCAAAAAGGAAAATTCTAATATAAATAAGTATACACACATTCTGAATATAATAACAGCATGTTTTTTGCTAATTCCTTGTCTCATTAAAATTAAATACATTCTAAGTTTTAAATTGGCCTCTATTGGTTGATAATGATAAAACAAAACACCTTTCCAACTTAGCCTTTTTGATTGACTCCTTTGTTACAGGGAGAGCCTCTGCTGCCAGCAAACGTTCATAGTTTCCACAGGGATACCTTTTAACCATTTGATTGTCCATGATCCCTCCCATCTCAGAGTATGATTAAAAGAATGAATTCAAAACATGTTTTCATATTTTCTATTTCTTTTCTTTTCCATTTTTTGTAAGATAAAAAGCCATTGTCCTGGTTTGGTTGCCAGCTGTTTTGACAATGCCATTCACTGGTTGTAATCTAATTGAACAAGCTAGGTCGCGATGAGACCCCTTGTCTTATGCTTATAAGCCATTACCCTGTTTTGGTATGTAGTGTTGGTAATGTCGGTCAGACTATTTCCCAATGACCATGGTAAGCAGGCTTGTGATAAGACCCCTTATCTTTATATCAGATATTTTAGAATTACACTTTGAGTAATCATAAACTTGGATGAATGGGATGGACAATTTTCTCCTGACGAGAAAATGGATGACAAGGTAAGAGTTGAAGATGCTAAGATTGAATCAGTTTCTGTTTTGATATTGATAACCTTTTTGTGGCCAATTTGAAAACATTAAAACGATTTACAGTAGTTCTAAATTTTGAGAGGATTTTCACAAAAATAAAATGGGGTCTTCAGAATGTTAATATACCTAATTTCCTAGAAATTGCCCCTTTTGTTTAAGGTTTCTATTTTACAAAAGTAAATATTAAAAATATTTCTTCCGAGCAACATTTCAATATAGCAAAGGCCAATAGAAGCTATTTTACAACTTTATTTCCTAATGGTCCTAAAAACTGCAAATCCTACTGAATTTAAAAGAGAAGGGGTTACCTCCTCAATTGAAGATTTTCTTTAAGATGAGGCCATTAACAGGAAGAGAGTCCCTATTTCCTGATAGATCTTGTAATATGAATGTCGAATGGCCTATCTTCTCGCTGATTTGAAATGGTCCAAGCCACATCTTTTTGAATTTGGTGTGTTTACCTTTATCCTCATGTGCTTTGTCCCATTTTAGAACTAGATCACCAACCTGCAACTGTTTAGAACTAGATGAAGCTGAATCAAATGATGACTTGATTATCTGCTAATGTTTAGCATGAGTAATTTTGGCTTTCTCTTTCTCTCTTCTTCTAATTTTAAATTTGATCATGTTTGAGTTGGATAGAAGAAGAGGGGCTTTCTTCAATAAACTGAACTAGGGCTAGATAAGGAAGCGCTAGATTGGTCGTAGTACTGCTTCTTTCCCATATACAAGATTGAATGGAGAAGTACCTATAGAGGCCTTCTGCGTTATTCTATCAGCCCATAGTATGAATATTAAAGATTTGTGCCAGTTTTTATGATTTTGTTCGATAGTTTTCTTAATGATTTTGAGTATATTTTTATTGGTAGACTCTATCAAACCATTACCCTGAGGATAGTAATTTGCAGAATATTTCAATTTAAATCCTCTTTTAATAGCAAACTCAAACATGGCATTTCCAGAGAAATAAGATGCATTATAAAAAACAAGATCATTTGGGACACCAAACGTGGTAATGATGAATAGGTCTATAAATTCTATAATTCCTTCAGAGTTTGTTGTCTTTAATGGAATTGCTTCAACCCACTTAGTAAAGTAATCAGTAGCAGTAAGGATATACTTATGTTGTTTGGAGGATTGTGGAGTTATTTCCCCAATGATATCTAATCCCCATTGCTCAAAAGGTTGATCAATGTTGACTGGTTGCAAAGGGAAAGCTGGTTTCCTTTGTCTTCCACTGGAGATTTGACAACTTCAGCATTTCCTTACATATTCATGGGCATCTCTGAATAAGGTGGGCCAGTAATATCTAGCATGAATGATTTTGTGAGTTGTTGTGTTAGCTCCAAAATGTCCTCCGGTTGGTCCATCATGTAGCTCCTGCAAACCTTTTGTGCTTCAGGTTTCTCCAGGCATCTTAATAAAACTGAATCATAGTTTTTCCTAAAAAGCACATCATCAATGATAATGAAGTTTTTTTCCTTTAATCTAATGGCCTGTTTGTTTTTATAAGAAAGATTAGGAGGTGCATGTCCATTTTTAAAATAAAAGATAAAATCTGCATATTGAGATTCAGAATTGGTAATACTTATCTGGTTGATTTCTTCAACATGATCTGTATCACCTGATTCCAGAATGTTGGATGCTCCTGCTAATAACCTGCAAAAACCTTGGCCTCTAACAATCTTTGCTGGCTTGATTTCCAAGTCATATTCTTGAAGTTCTGTAACCCAATTCGCCCTTTTTTTACCTAATTCCTTTTGGATCAGTAATTGCCTTACAGCAGAAAAAGGAACTATAATTTTTGCATGGGATTTTATAAGGAAGGGCCTGTAGTGTTTGATGGATTTATACATAGAAAAGGCTTGTTTTTCAACTTCGGAGTAATTTAGTTCTGCACCTTGAAAATTTGAACTAAAGAATGAAATCGGTGCTTCCAAGTCATGATCATTAATCTGAGTGAGTACCGCTGCATAAGATGAATCGGACGCGATAGTGTACAATGTGAAATGATTAGAAAAATTAGGAGTGTTTAAAGCGGAGGCATTGATTATTGATTGTTTGATTAAATCAAATGCTTCTTTTTCCACAGACCCCCATCTAAACACTGAATTTTTCTTAATCATGGTTTGTAATGGTAAAATGATATGAGAAAAATCGAGAACAAATCTTTTGACAAAGTTGATCTGACCTAAAAATGACTGCATGGATTTTTTGTTATGAGGAAATGGGATTTCAGAAATTTCCTTAATCCTGTTGGGATCAATATAAATACCATCTTTGGAAACGATAAAGCCCAAGAGCTTTCCTTGATTTAGAGCAAAGAAGGATTTTTGGGATTAAGTGAAATACCATACCTTCTACAACGTTCAAAGATTTGATTTAAATCATGTAAATGGTTGGATCTCTTTAGAAAATATAGTAATATCATCTAAATAGATGACTACTGTTTTGTTGATCCATCCTTTGAAGGATATATCCATTGCTCTTTGGAATGTAGCTCCTGCGTTAATAAGTCCAAAAGGCATTTTCTGATAGGCATAAGTTCCCCATTTTGTTCTGAAAGTAGTTTTGAGTCTGTCATCAAGATGGACCAGAATTTGGTTGTATCCTGAAAAACTGTCTACAAAGGACATTAGCTCAGAACCTGCTACTCAATGGAGTATTTGCTCCATGGTAGGTAATGGGAAATTATCTTTTTGACTTGCCTTGTTCATATTTCTGAAATCTATACAAATCCTAATGTCACCATTTTTCTTCCTTACAGGCACCATATTGGAAACCCAGTTTGAGTGCCGAACAGGAAAAATAATCTTTGCTTTCAAGAGTTTATTGAGTTTTGATTTTATCTGGCTCTCTAAGTTTGGATGTATTTTCCTCAATTTTTGTTGTACCTGTTTTTGTTCATAAAGCATTGGAATGGTATGCTGGATGATTGATGTATCATATGGTTTTAAATCATCATACTTCCAAGCAAAGACATGTTTATCTTTTCTTAATAATGTAATAAATGTTGTCCTTTCTTCTTCAGAAAATCCTAATCCCAAATTGATATTTTGAGGGTTCTGCTCAGTACCGAGATTTATCAATTCAAATGTTAAGGTATAAATTTGGAGTTTTGAATTGGTTACATGTTTAAACCTATCCTTAATGTCGTAGAGATCTTCAAGTTTAACCATAGGTCTTGGTATTGAGTTTTCCTCATGCTTTTCCTTCATCTAAAGATCATGATCGCTTTCATCAATGATATGATCGTTGTAGGACTTGTCGAAAGTTAAGAAATGTAGGATGTATTCATCATGGTTGAACACTCGCCAATTGGTGACATTGTCCGGAATTGATGGCCCAAAGATCAACTCTACTGAAAATATATCCGAGCTATAATCTTCAGAAGGCAGGAGTTTAGAAGCAACATTGGCCAACAAGTCAACTGCTGCATTTTGGGATCTGGGAATAGGTGAAATATTGAATGCTAAGAAATGAGATATAAGTTCCTGGACTAAAGACTGATAGTGTTTGAGGTGATTAGAGAGACAATGGATTGTATTTCGAACTTGTTTTATGACAATCTCTGAACCGCCAAACACTTTTAAATATTGAACTTTCAGGCCGATAGCTTTATATAATCCTTGCAGCAAGGCCTCATACTCAGCTGTATTATTTGTGCATTCAAATTCTAATCTACAAGAAAGCATTGTTTTTTCTCCCTTAGGGCTAACTAAAATACACCCTGCTCCTGATCCTTCACTAGATTTTGAACCATCAAAATATAAAGACCAAAATAAAGAATTATCAACAATTTTATTTACAGAATTCTCGGTAACATTAACACATCTTGATCTGTCAGTTTGTGAAAAATTTTCGATTTATGATGTGAAATTGTTTACCGAGAAAGGAGATGGTTGGGCAATATAATTGCCAAAGAATGATTCAGAAGAATATTTTCCCAAAATGTTATTGTTAAAAGCAATTGGTTGATTCTCCAGTTCGAACTCTGTGACAGTATGGGTCATGTGTTTCTCCCGATTGATTTTTATTTGATTTGGCTTTCCCTTGTAAGGCAGCCACATATGAGACCAATCGGTAGAAATATACCCATGGAGCTTCTCAGACCAATACCTGCTGAAGATTAAACCATAAAAATCAAGTATATCAATGATTAAGATATCAATTCTTTGAACCACTCGTGGATCAGCAGACAACGTCATAATAATAGAGTTTATTTCCCTTAAGACCTGGACTTTGGTTCTATCTAACTGCACAATGTGAATTGAAGACTTTTGGGGTTCTATGTTCAGTTTCGAACAAACTGAAGCTGGCATTATATTAGATGATGCCCCGGAGTCAATCAAGCAGTTATGTAGATTTCAATTGTAGATTTCGTAGGTTAAGAGGAAAGGAGGGGTATGGGAATTTTATCTATCTCCGATTAGAATCGTATCAGTAGCCTCAACTTTACCAGAAGGTCGTTGTCCTGAATCATTTGAAGCTTTAGCACTAGGAAGAGGTGAAGAAGGAACTGCATTTAGTTCCTTAAGAAGCAATTTCTGTTGATGTTTTAATTTGCTGAGTTCAAACATGGTGATGTTTGCCTTAGTCTTCTTCATATCATCAACAATATTGTAATCCATTGAATCTGATACTACCAACGTCTTTGATGATGAAGGTATATTTGAGGATGATGGTTGGTATTGAGGCACTATTGCAGCTGGCTTCCTTGTGGGTACCTTTTCCTTTGTATTATTAGTACCTGCACTCCTTTTCTTTGAACTTGCCTGGACAGGTTCAGGGGCACTTTTGCTCCCAGTAGTCACAGGAAAAGCTTCTTGTTTAGTTTCGGTATCGGAGTTAGGCAATATCAAGTCCTACATTCCATGGAATTCAACGACTTCCTCTTCCTCGAATTCATCGGATGGTGCAATTGTCTCTTCTTCTTCTTCTTCCTCAGGGTCCGAATCTGCATTAGATATGACATTTGGAGGTTTTGACTCAGGTTTCTTAAAATTCCTATATGGTTTCTTTGTTGAAGTTTCTGCTACTTGCTTTTTAATCTCAACCATTTCATTTGACATTGTTTTTAGGAGTGTTTGAAGACCCTCCATATCGTATGGATTTTTGGTGATTTTCTTCTTTGAATCATCCTTGAAAGACACTTTTTTGGATTTCCTATCTTCGAGAGAAGCTTTCTTTTCCAAAGCGATTATACGTTTTCGACAACGAGGGCTTCTTTCATATTTTCGGCCAATGTAGGTTTTCTAGCCCTGTCTAAAAAAATGGCTATATTTGAAGGTAAAGTTGTAATGTACCAGTCGCTTCTAATTTGTTCACTTGGCTTGGAATCGGTAGGGATTTTATTCAAGAGTTTATTAAATCGGGAGTTAAACTCCTTAATTGGTTCTCTACACTCAATCCTTAGATTTGAAAGGTCATTAATGAGTGTGGCCAAGGATCTATCATCGCCATATTTGGTAAGAAACTGCTCCTGAAAAGTATTCCAACTGGTAATGGATTGAGAGGGCAAGGAGAAGTACCAAGACCCAGCTGATCCTTGTAACGTGTAAGGGAAAAGTCTAACTACAACATCTTCTTCTGTTACTCCTTTCAAATTAACTGACAACATGAAATTATTTATGTGTTCCTCAGATAATGTTCCAGCATCTGGATTAAACTTTGGTAACCATTTCTCAAGATAATCAGGTAATGGATGTAATGGTGCAGGCATAGTGACTGCACCAGGACTGTTCCATGGATTCTGAGCCATCTTGGGAGTACCAACAATTGCCTGTGGTGTTCCAGGTGTTTGGGGAGGAGGTGGAAATGAAGACATAAAAGATTGTGATGTTGAAGGTGATGACCCCTGGTGAACAATAATATGTAATGGGGAAGTGGGTGTTTGACTTCGCACTTGAGATGATGAGATGGAAGATGATGGAGAAAAGGTCTCACTACCAGAACCTTCAGTATTCTTTTTGGCCCTTTTCCTTTGGGGTAAAGGAAACTCAGGTGGTTCAATGCTGAGTTTTTCGCTTTGAAGTCTGGTGAGAGGATGAGGTAGGCAGAATTACGAAGTCTCACTGCCTAGAGATACTTCAGATCTCTGAGGTGAAATGGAGAAGCCTTGAAGTTTCTGGATGATAGACTAAACTTCAGGGGAATCCGGACTTAAACGTTCTGAAGTATGATGGGGTTGAGCAATGGTAGTTGATCACTCTTCTTCTGGTTTGGACACTGGTATTTCAGAGTGCAAACGAGAGGTCCGAGGTGAGGTGGAGGGTGATTTACTCTGTGAATGGTCTGTAGGTTTTGATTTATTCGCCATTCATAGTTGATGGCCCTCCTTCTAGCGCCAAAAATGTTGATGCCCTGAAAATCGTTACATCAACATCGGAGGATAACCACTCAGTCCGGACCTTAATACAGCTCCTTTTCCGTTTGGGATGGTGGCTCTGACTTGATATAATGGGACTAGTATCCTAGTAATGAATAAAAGGGGGTGGATGAATGATTGGTTTTCTAATAAGTGATAATAAATGGAGGACTTATTCTATGAGCGAAAACGTAAATGACTATTTTATCCTGGGAAGCTTCTATTCTTAAGTGCAACGTTTAGTGATCTGTGTTCGCTGATAGGCATATAGATGACACTATTCAATAAACAAAGACATTCATGTAAATGATAATTGCTTCGTTCAAATAGTTGAACGAAGTAATTGATAAAAACATTGTTACACTTCTCTTTTTATATTACTGATACATGCATGATTGAAAGAATAGCTAACTGTAAACATCCAATAGTGGAAAGTATAAAGTCTATTGTTTAAACACATTCACATATTCAATAATAGCAAGAATGACCAAACAACAATTCACGTAAAAGGGATAAACTTAAACATAGATAATAGTACCATATGAGCTTCGAATCATTCCCAACGTCAATCACAATTTGAATTCCTTCTTCCGACTCAGAAATAATTTTAAATAAAGGCAACAGTGCACATCCACATAAAAGCTTCATTATCAAAATTTGGAAAGATTGGTCCAGTTTTCATAAAAGAATATGCCTGAAGTACAGTAGTGCAACTTCAGGCTTAAGTCATATACAAAAACTTATGACACTTTCTAAATACATGAAAGGGTCTATAAATACTAAACTAAGCTAACAAACTACAAAATTAAAATGCTACTAAATTGGTATAATCCGATCTTGAATATGTCCCCCACAGTGATCTGGTAATCGGCAGCAATGATTCATCATTCTGGTTGTTTGCCTTTTGTCCTGAGTTGGCATATTGCCAGCATTGGTTCCACTTCTTGAGGGCGGCTGAGACGAGAATTGATTTGAGCATCATAGGTGGCATCATGTATATCGGGAATGATACACCCGATTGCATCCGTTAGGCATTTGACGGCGGCTCTCTGGCTTTCTTCATGCAACTGTTTGTTGAGCTGGTTATTTAACTGTTGTTGCGCGGACAGTTGTTGTTATAGTTGTTCTGTCTTCTGCTATTCCTCTGATAGTTGTTCTTGTAGTGAAGCGATCACTTGATCCTTTTCTTTCAACAAATTGCTTACCTCCGATGCCTTATCCATGGTGGCTGCCGAATAGGCACGAGCATATTGGGATAACTTTGTCAGGTAATCGGAGGGGTCGAGTTCTTCCTTCCACACCACATTGGTTGTTACTATTTGTTCAAGGAACAGAGAAGGTTGATCAATCCTTCTCCTTTTCCGCTGCTACTTTATTAGAGCCCTATGTTTTGGGCTATAGAAAACATCCAGTGGAGGAATGTCCTCCACCTACAAAATAATTTGATCCGAAGGATCCTTGGGAATTATTTCTACTGCTGTAGTCGGGGGTAGACCGCTGGTTCCTTTGCTTGGAACCTCCTTTGATGTTGTATCCTGTGTATCGGTCGCTTTGGATGTATCGGCATCCATTGAGCTCTCAAGATTGCTTATAATTGAATTAAATTGTTGCCATTCTTGGAGCAATCTTGGGTCAATTTGAGTGTCGACACTCACCTCCTTGCTGCTCTGCTCCTGCTGCTTTTTCTGTTCCTCCTCTCGTATTCTCTCCTGTTCTTTCTTTTTTGCTTCCTCTCTGTCTTTCTTCTGTGTTTCCTCTTGTTCTTTCCTCTTTGCCTCTTCCTGTTCTAACCTCTAGAGTTCCTCCTGCTCTCTTCTTTGGACTTCTTCAAATATTTTGGATGTAGCAGGAGGTTCGCTAGTACGTTGTTGCTCAGGCTCGCTTGATTGTATCATCGGGGCAGTGGCTAACAAATCTAGAGGCAGAGTTTGCAACCTCTGCTCTCTAAGTCTATTAAATTCTACTAACCTGTCATCATGGTATCTCATTCTAGCTAGCTGCTGCACTTAAAATATTGACTCAGCTGAGGAGAACAGGTCATCAAACTCATCTTCCTTATGTTCGAATTTAGTGAGTTTGGCCTGGTCTAGAACATTATAGACGACTTTGTTCGGGTCGAAACGTCTATTAGGCAGAGTGGCAAGACTTAGGATGTTAATATTTTCCGCCTCTTTCTCTGCATGTTTATAATCATGCAGAGTATAGACACCACACCTTAGAGGAAAAGGAGGCCAAACTTGATTCTTTGAATTTCTGAGAGTCTTTGTAGCTGATGCGGTTGTAAGCTGATATGCTATCTCTCGAGCTAATAGTTTGTCTGGTATATACAAGGGGAGGATATGAGGTCTGGCTTGACTGCCGAAAACTCTTACATAAGTGAATTTTTCTTCTCCAAACTAGGTTCCTAAGGCTGTCAAGTCAATCTCTGCCTGAGAGGAGATTTTAGGAGCAGGTCTATCAAAAATTGCATAGTAAATAGGTAGCATGAATCCATTGCAGATTTGATATAAGTGGTGTTTATAATGAGCTTTCAATAATTTCTGGTGGTAGATATGAATGGGCATAGGGTCCCGTGGAGTCCATCTCCACCCTAACATAGGAAACTCGGAATTAAAACAGAGGGTGTCCAAAATATAGGCACTAAAGTAAAATGGAGGGATGAACCTATTAGTAACACGGGTTTTGTTTCTGAAATCAAGAATAGTTCTAGCCAACTTGTCTGATAATATAGTCCCCCAGTCCGTGATTTCACTATTACACGCTGCTTCCATCAAAGGTACCATCTCTATGGAAAATTTCAAAGAATCATGCAGTCCCCACATTCGACACATCATGACTCCAACATAACAATAAGGAGAGCATAAGGAGTCAACGAAGTACTTACCCGAAGACCCATGTTTGTGTTTCGCCGGGTTCTATCTCCATTCCCGTATAGGCTCTGACTCAGTTTCATTCTCATCTCTAAACTTCTCTAGGAAGGCTTTATTGTACTTCTTCTCCAGTTTGGGTAAATGGTACATTTGTCTCAAGTCATTGGGCTGAAATGAACTGAATACTCTCCCATCAACGGTGTAGAATGTTCTGTTAGTAATTGGAATTTCTTCAATGGCCCATCTCACCACATCTGTATATGGAAGAATTTTCTCTCGAGCTACTATCCTGTGCAGGTAGGAATCAACCAAATATTTTAGAGTAGCATCAGACTTCCAGCTTGAGCCTGCTGTTGCTTGTACCGATGTACGCTGAGGTTCCTCAGCTTCAACCAGGTTGTGAAAGTTCTGCCAAGTAGTACTGCCGAGGCCGAGACATGTGGTATCTGAGATTAATCCCTTTTTGCTTGGTCTCGAATCAATGGCATGTTGTCCCGTTATTGCCGAAGCTGAAGTTGTTCCAGATTTCTTAGACTTCTTCCCCATTTGGTCCGAATTTGCTACTACGGAAAAGCTCTGCACAAGAGAAAAATGAATGTAATGTGGAGAACAGATGGCGAAAACCAAGTATGGAGAAATTGTGTCAATCAATGAATAATGGAAGATTTATCATAAGGTTCCCACGGATACAATCTCTGAAGGGATTTAGGCATAACTACTCCATTAATTGGCCGTTTAAACCTGTCAATCATTTAAATGCTCATTATATCCTTTATTCGCCGAATAATGGTTTAAGCGTGGATTTGATTTTTTGGCAGTTGGATGCAAGTGAATCACTATCGAGAAGAGAAAAGGGTTTTAATGATAATTATTATAATATACCGAAGCCATATCAATCCTTTTCGAAAGTCGCGCTTGGCTTTATCGCAATCGGCGATCAGAGGAAGCCTTGGGCAATCTTATTTAAGTTTTTGTGGAATCCCCGATCACTGATAGCGATATCGCTTGACTCGCATCGGGAGCTTTAAGGAGGAGAGTTTGTTATATTCATATCACATTCCTCGATTGCCGATTGCGATATCACATCGGAGCAAGGGGAGGGGCCTTTTATTGTTTTTTTTCCTAATAACCGATGGTTACTCGCGCTTGTCGCATCGGGGAGAATCAATGGGTCTTGGTTATGCATCCTTTGTTATTGCGATATGCGATCTTGTGATCGCTTTATCGCAATAATAAAGAATTATTTATTTTATTATAAGACTTATTATTTATCAACTCAAAAAGGTTTTATAATGTTTCATTTATTTTCGGACTTTTAGAGGAGTGATGGGTTATTACCACTTTAATCTAAAAGGGACCCATTTCATATTATAGTTTTCTAAAGTAAAATTTTATGAAATGGGGGGTTGTTGTATAGCACAACAGTTCCTACCGGAGTCCCTAATTTGGGTTCCCTTTTCCCTATTCTGGATTTCAATTGGGTTTCCCATCCCGGCCTCTCTCCTCTCAAGTATCCCTGCTCGAATTTTGCTCCTGGTTATCCCCTGAGTCCCACTCTCGATAAGCTAGTTTCAGTTCGCCTCAAGCTAGGCTAGCCATAGCCTTGCTTCATTGGCCATCGTGATACCTATCGCTCTGTCTCTGCTACACATTTTTTTCCTTTCCATGCCTCGAGTAACACCTGGCTAGGACTCCAATATTCCTCCTCCCTCCCTTAATGGAACCCCCATTGTCTCCTCGTCTTACCTCATTCCCTCTCTGCTCTTATTCCCAAGGAGACCCTTTCACTTTACTATATCTCCTCTCTTAATTAACATTCCAGACCAGGTTAGAGTCCCAGGAACCCCAGGTCGCGATTCGTTCCGAGTCATGGATTTTCCAAGCCCCCTCCTTGAATTTCTCTGAATTATTCATTACTACAATTCTATCAGGTAAGACAATCAAGGTAACATACCATTGATTTTTGTCGACCAGCCTGCGTCCACCATTTGCGTCCACCACATTTCTCTTCTCGTTCCTTCACCTTCTTCCTTTGCATCCAACTATCTCCTCTCTCGTCTACCTTTACCTCATTTTGTTTGGTGCATCTACCCCTGCTTTCTTCCATCTAGCCTCCCACATGCCCTCATATTCCTTCTGCCGCCCAGTCTTTCATTCCTTTTCCTCAAAATGATGAACCTCTGACTTTTCCTTCAGTAGCTCGCATTACCTCCCTCATGACTTCGGTTGCTCCTACCGTGGGTTTCTTCCTGCTCTCATGCCACTTGTCAACTCTGTTCCGCCCACCCTCATGCTTGCCCCCAAGCCTTCATCACTCCCTTCCGTCCTCAGCCACACTTGTCCTTGCTTTGTGCCTTCCTCTTCCCTACCATGTCCTACTTTCTACCCTTCCCGTTGTCTTGTCCTCCCAAATCCGGTTGTCCCCTTTGTCCTTGGGCCCAAGTGGATGGTTTCTGATGCCGTCACCTCCCCTCCCCTCTAGCCCACCTCGACTTCCCTATCGCACCCCGATCAGGGTTTTGTTATTTCTCCTTGTATTTTTCTAAGATCTCCTCTAGTTTTCCCATCCCCTCCATTTGTATTAACTCTTCTCCTCTTATATCCAGGTTTCTACCTGCCTATCTGGATCCCCAGTTAGCGAGATTATCTGCTACCATGTTGCCCATCCTATGGACATGTGTTGGGATAATGTACCCGAGCTGTCGAATTAGCTTACTAATCTCTTGGACAAGCCTCGTTGTCCTCCAGCTTTGGCTTATTTTCTCCCAAGGAGTCCCTTGCTGGAGTTTTTTCATCATGTCTATTACCATTTTCGAGTCTCCTTCCACCTCCAGTCTCTAAAACCTCTCCCTTACTGCAATTTCCAGTCCCCACTTCAATGCATGGAGCTCTGCTTCATTGTTTCTCACAGTACCACAATCCATGGAAAATATGTGAATCATATTACATTTGTCATCTCTAAATACTCCTCCCTTCCTTGCCGCCCCAGGGTTCCCTTTCGTGGCTCCATCAAAGTTATGTTTGATAAATTCTTTCTGAGGTCGATTAAAGTTGTTTGTAGTCTCAAAATTGTGGGCGTGTTGTTTCCACAAGGTGGAGATTAGCTTACTTAGCTTCAATTTCAGGCCCATCATTATATGTTCTTCTAGAGGATTTGTTTTCCAATCCTATGCATACCATTTTTCGGCCAGGATTGTTTCTCAAATGTTCTCGAGTATCATTTTCCATATTTCGACTTCTCTTCTTTTTTCATCTTTGAAGAGCCGTTTATTTCTTTCCTTCCATATTTCCCATAGAAAGAAACCTAAAGATAGTCTCCATGCTCAATTCAGGATGGGGTTTTGGAAATGTTTTTTCTGCCAATTTTCCATTGTTGCTTTCATACTAGTTTGGTTCCTGTCATTTACTCCGAAGAGTTGACCATCATGTCTCCACAAGTGTTATGAAACCAGCTCAAGAAAAGATAGAAAAGATAGATCAACACCTTAGAATTCATCCTCTTCAAGGGGGCAACCTCCTTTACATTACATAAATGAACAATTCTTCGATGATACAAATGACAAAACCTCCTTTGTATATATAGGAGTCTAAGGAGTCACAATATAACCCAGCCGACCTAATAATAATAATATAAAGCCACAAAAATAACAATAGAGGGATTCTATGGGGCACAGTAATAACAATATGGGGGCAATAGGGGCACACCGATATTAATAAGGGGTATAACTACAATAGTAATGGGGTAAACACTAGTATTATAGGGACCCAACATGCCCCTCTCCTTCAAAAAAGTGTTTTCCTCAATGCTTGAGTAGTTCTAGATGCTTCTATATAAAATTCTCACCCTCCCATGTGGAATCTTCAGCAGATAAGTTCTTCCACTTGACAAAATACTTTGAAATCGATCGATTTCATAGCTGTCGAGTTCTTGTTTCTGTGATTGCTTCTGGTTCCAATATAATTTTTCCTTCCTCGTCAAGTTCTGGCAATATTGTTTGAACTGGGAGCTTATCGCCTATAACCTTCTTTAAACCTGAAGCATGGAAAACTGGGTGCAATCGAGAAGCTACAGGAAGCTCCAATTTGTATGCCATAATAATTTAGTGATAATTTATTATTCTTAGCTTGCTTGAGGGACATTTTCTTATATGGTTGTAGCCGTATGAATACCCAATCACTTACATCAAAATTTCTTTCGTTGCGATGTTGATCTTCCTGTTGTTTCATTCTATTATGTGCCAACACAAGGTTATCCTTTAAGAGTTGGAGGACTTGATGTTGATGTTCGATGTGATGTTCCACTGCTTGAAACTTAGAATTTTCTCTTAAATATGATGTGATGGATGGTGGTTGATACCCATAAAGTGCCATAAATGGGGTCATTTTGTTGTTGTCTGGAAGGAAGTGTTATACCACCATTCAGCCAAAGGCAACCATTTGACCCATTGTGTCCGTTTATCAGATACAAAGAAACGAAGATATCCTTCCAAACATTTGTTTACTATCTCAGTTTGCCCAT
>APFE031751085.1:160410-192260 GCA_000404065.3 Pinus taeda
AAATACAAAAAGATGTTTTCTTAGGAAAAAGGTAGTCTAAACACATGTATTTTACCTTCATAGAAGTAATGGAATCTCTTTCAGTAGTTTTCACTCTCATCTTTGCATCAGGAGGACTAGCTGGTAGAATTAGGGTTTGCTAGGTTTGTGCTTTCTTTCAGTTTTTCAACCTCTTTTCGCAAGTATATTAGCTTCCTTTGAGTTAGCTTTCATCCATCAATTATGAAGCTTCTTCTAAGAGCTCATATAAGTTGGAAAAATCCCCTAGCGGACTTGTGCCAGCTGACCAAGTGACAGTTGCGGCAAGAGCTAGTACTTGTGCATACAGCACTGTCGCTTCCAAGTTTGTTACGAACAACCGGGTTGATAAAAGTAAAGAAGGAAGTCCCAGGAGTTGCAACATTATTGCTGCAATACTGGAGCCCACCACTGCACCTGTAGCTGATGGTTGGCTCTCCATCTCCATTTCGAAAAATTTGAGTAACTTACCAACCCTTGGGCGTTCTATCTCTTCCTCACACATTCTAGATATTGTATGCAAGTTATTTGCAAAGGGTTGGCTGACTTGTAACTTATGGGGAACTGTGGGAAAGAAACTTTGTTTCTGCACTGTATATTTTTACAGAGAATTAATGGAAGGCAGCGGCTCTGTTTCATGAGATTCATGTGGTTGTGAGTGTAGCAAGTGTGTCCCTTATGTTTCATATGTATCTTGTTATGTTTCATAGTTCATTTCATATTAATTTCTAGTCAAATTTTTCGAGTGAGATTAAGTAGAATTCAATTTTATTGCTCTACCCGTGGGAAAATTTCATGTACAATGTTCATTCTTCTGTTGAAAAGGATTCATGTTGTCCATACCCTTTTCAGCTTCTTAATCAATCTCTCCATTCCGCCATATCTTAAAACTAAAATTTCTATGCTTTCTGCCTACCTTGCCTCACAAAATAATCTGTGCCTTTATGTTAAGTTCTCTGTTAATTAAGGTCCAATCGTCCCATAACATCCAAGAAATACAATCATTCATGAAAATCACTCCTTATATTCATTTTCACTTACTAGCCTAAGATAAATAGTTGTTTTGAAAGTCATATCAGTCCTTTTCGTTCATCTATTCACTGAGTGTGACTCGGAGAGAGCCCTCTCCTGTTCTGGTAGGGCTAGCTACCAGACTGAGCATGGTTTGTGGTTACCCTGAATTTTGCCTTCCTTCAGCCTGATGTAGATTTAGGTGCCAACATAGTGGCAATTCCACTGGGGACAAGTTGAAAATCAAGTCCCCTTTTTTCATAACAATTCTAGGCTTCCGGATGATGAGCTTAGTATTGGAAAGACTGAGTAAGTTGGTTGTGTCCCGTAATTTCGCTCAATAACACGCTGGCTTCCAGACCATATACCAGAGCGAAACCAGACCCGGACCCTCCTCATATTTACGAAAACCCCAATTTGATCCCAAGACTCCTTCGTCAAGAAAGCACCATAACTCCCGTCTTCAAATCCCATTCATGTCCCGATATTTTTGAGTATCTTAACGAGCTTGAGTTCGACGAATGATTTGAAATATCTTTGTTTGAGTCTAAATCTGAAAGGGCTGTTGACTATACCGTCCCCAATCCGCAATTTCTTATAGACCTTGAAACAGAAAGATCCAATAGATTAATTGATAATTACATTGCAACACGGCCCCAAACTCCAATTGCGAGCCCCTTGCAAACTGTGCACACTCCTCCAACACCTCCAAGGCCAAATCCACTGAGAATGATGGCTGCTCGTTTCGCACCCCTTATTCTGCCCCAAGTCCTAGATGACATGCCAAATGATTATCAAAGTAAAATCCCATTTTTTGATGGCACTCCTAGCAACATTACTACTCAGCAACATGTGGACAAAATGGCAGACTTCTATGAACTTCATGAGATCGATGCGGACAACGTGGCAATGAGGCTCTTTGTACAAACTTTTGCAGGTGATGTGAGGAAATGGTTCAGAGGTTTGACGGTTGCAAGTATCACTACCTTGGATGAGCTACAAAGACAATTTTTGAACTGGTGGGAAGTGAAAAAGAATCCCCTTCAGATTCTGGCCTAATATGAGCAAATCAAACGGAATGCCGGTGAGTCGGTCCAAGATTATTGTGTTAGATTTAATGCAGTCTACAACGAAATTCTAGACCATCTAAAGCCACCTGTGGGACTAGCGATGATGAAGTTTCCAAATGGTTTTGATGCTGACATGGTGTACCAATTGAGAGAGAGAGAACCGGCTACAATGGAAGACATGTAGAAAATTGCGGTCAATGTTGAGGCAAATCTGTTGTCCAAAAGAGCTAGAGCGAAAGCAGAGAAGAAAACCACGGTGAAAGAAGAATCTTCTTCAATGGATCAACTTCTCAAAAAGGTAGAGCAGATACTTGAGAGGGTAAAACTTGACAAGCCAGAGCCACAAGTTAGGAATCCTAACTTTCGTGGCCAACAACAGCCACAATATAGGATAAGGCAAAGAGATCAGCGAACTCAAGAGCAGACAACACAACAGCTGGTACAAACACCCTTGCAGCGGAATTTTGTACATGGACCGGAGTCAGATGATGAAGGGAATGTAATAGGCGAAGAAAACCACCTTTTTACTCCAGATGATCTGCCTACTTACATTACCGAAGAGGAAGAATGTGCAGTAAATTCAGCTATCCACCAAGACACTGATTTTATTCTAGCTAGCGACACTGTGTTGGAGGAAGAATCAGAAGAATATCAAAGGGGGTATATGAATGCTTTGTTTGTACAATAACAACGATATTCTCTTTGAAACAGAGATGTGTCGGCCAAACCAATTCAAAAAAAGGAGGGTGAAACAACGAAAAATGATTCATCAGCCACACAAAGAAAGGGAAAGGAGGCAGTTGGTCTAGAGAGAAGCAAATCAAAATCAGCAGAACAATCACAGCAACCAGCCACATCAAAAGAGAAGGAAAGGAAAGAGATCCCAGTCAAAGAGGTAGAAAAAAACTCCCGCTTTCAGCCTAGAGAATGATATTTCCAAGATGAAGGTATCCATCCCTTTGACTGAAATAATGAATAAGAGCAGTTATAGAGGACATATTTCTAAAATGTTGAATTTGGACCGAATGTCCGACATCGTAAATGTAGAAGATGATCAGCCCGAAATGATTTTTGGACCAGGAACAAATGGTGAGTCTCCTGAGAGAGATGTGCCACCCTTCTATATCAGTTTACGATTGCATGATTTGTGTTACACAACACCATGTTCGATTTTGGAGCTTCTCACAATCTCATGCCCAAGGCTATCATGGATAAGTTTGGTCTAGACATCACCCGACAATATCATGATCTCTATTCATTCGATTCCAGCATAGTAAGATGTATAGGTCTCATCAAAGACTTGGTTGTGAGTTTGAATCAGCTTCCTATGAAAAATGTCCTGATGGATGTGGTGGTAGCAGATATTCCTCTAAGGTTTGGCATGCTTCTTTCCAGGTCTTGGGTAGCAAAATTGAAAGGGACACTACAGCTGGATTTCTCCTATGCAACAATCCCAGTGTTTGGACAAATGAGGAAGTTATACCAGGAAAAAAAGATGAAATATATGATCCCAAGCAAGGAGAAATCGATAAATCATCCTATTAACTATGTACATACAGATTTATAGACTGTTGTTTTGTTTTCAGATAGTTTAAATGAAATAGATAGTCAAATGGTAGAAGTAGACGACATTCTGGAAATAACAGAAAATTTCAGAGAAATCTTGAAGAAAGAAGGACAAGAAAACCAGCAAAAGATTGGGCAATAGGCTGAAAACGATGGATAGAAAGCAGACAAGGCACGACAAACAGATTTTCAACACTTAAAAGAGGAGAAAGAAGTCTTATGGACCATGGATTTCGATGGAGTAGTAGGGAATGATGGCGCCGGTATTGGTATTTGGATATGCAGTCCTTTCTCCACCCCAAACAAAGTGCCTAGCAGCGTGACAGTTTGCTCTTACAAGCTGGCCTTTGAATGTTCAAATAATGAAGCTGAATAGGAAGCTCTGATACACCTTGACATGTGTGCCACATATACAAAATAGTATTGTTGATGCTCTTGCCAAGGCAGCGAGCAGCTTGAAGATCCCCATGAACTCCAGCTATAAATTTGAAATCCATGTCAAGCATCGTCCAACCATTCTAGACAATCAGCGACATTGGCAAGTGTTCCAAGATGATGAGGAGATTAAAGATTTTCTGCTCAACAAAGGCAAGTTCAAAGAAACCTCAATCGATGTGGAAAATGATGAGGACAAAGGGAATGGTACAGATGAAGTGCAGATCAATCAAATGGACGTATTGCAGCTGAAGAATAACATCATTCCTAAAGGTTTGATACCTCTAGAAGAAATTTTTGATTAGGATGATGTAGCCCGCAAGCCAACATCACAGCCGACAGAGAAGGGTGTAGAAGAGGTCAACATCAGTACAGCTGCCA
This sequence comes from Pinus taeda, assembly GCA_000404065.3. Taxonomy (NCBI): domain Eukaryota; kingdom Viridiplantae; phylum Streptophyta; class Pinopsida; order Pinales; family Pinaceae; genus Pinus; species Pinus taeda. The sequence continues at coordinate 164,892 of APFE031751085.1, forward strand.
ATCCAAAGTTGGTAAAATTGTCCAAAGCATTACCACCAAAGATCAAAGACAAATATATCAGTTTGATGGCTTCATTTGCAGATGTATTTGCTTTGGATTATTTTGATTTAAAGACCTATGATACAAATATCATTCAGCACACAATACCTATCAAGCCCAACCAAAAACCATTTAGACAAAAGCTGAGGAGGATAAATCCAAAGTTGTTGCCATCCATCGAAAAAGAGGTAAATAGGTTGTACAAATCAGGTATCATTGTGCCGATCAGATTTTTAGATTGGATATCTAACTTAGTTCCTATACGTGAGAAGACCGGTGAGATCCGCCTATGCATTGATTTCAGAAATCTAAATAAGGTTTCATTGAAGGACAACTATCCGCTACCCAAGATGGACCATATACTTCAACGAGTAGCGGGGCATCTCGTATGTCGCTGCTTGATGGTTATTCCGTATATAACCAAATTTCTGTCCATGAAGATGATAGAGACAAGACAACATTCACCACTCCATGGGGAACCTTTCACTATGCCAAAATGCCATTCCGTTTAAAGAATGCAGGTGCCACATTTTAGCAGGCAATGGACTTGGCATTTGCGAATGAGAAAGATGTGTTTTTGGTGGTGTACTTGGATGACTTGACGGTGTTTTCAAACTCTAACGAAGAACACATGCATCACCTAAAAATTGTCTTTCAAAAATGCAGGAAATATGGTCTATCGCTGAATCCTAAGAAGAGCTTGTTCGCCATGGAGGAAGGCAAATTACTTGGGCATATCATTTCAAAAGATGGCATTCGTATAGACCCAACACATGTGCAAGAAATTTAGCAAATCGATCTGCCTAGGAACAAAAAGGAAATACAATCATTCAATGGTAAGATGAATTTTCTGCGTCGTTTTGTGCCTAATCTTGCAGAACACTTGAAAGAAATGACCAACATGCCTAAGAAGGACAGCCAGGTGAAATGGACAGATGAGGCGGTAAAATCTTTCAACTTGGTCAAATTGGCACTTTCTTCAGCTCCAGTTCTAGTTAGCCCGGACTACACAAAAGATTTCATATTGTTTTCATTTTCTTCTGAGCATACTATGGCAACGGTATTATTGCAGAAGAGGGATGATCATGAAAGACCCATTGCATGCTTTAGCAGGGCTATAAGGGATACAACTTTGAAGTACAACATCATTGCAAAGCAAGCCCTGGCATTAGTGAAGGCATTGAAGGTTTTTCGGGTATATATCCTACATTCTCACATTCTGGCCTATGTTCCTAATACTGCTGTAAAAGATGTTTTAGTGTAGACCGATCCGGAAGGGAGAAGAGGAAAATGGATTGCATCCTTGCTAGAATATGATGCGGAGATAAAGCCTACAAAGCTGGTCAAAGGACAGGGGTTGGCGAAGCTAATGGCTGAATCAAAATTGCATGCATTGGACATAAATATCATCGCTGCCATGTCCGATGAGAATGAGGAAGCAACATCAATTTAGGTATCCGAAATGTTTGCATTGTCCCCATGGTATTCTGATATAATATATGTGCTGAAAAATCTATCACCACCGCCCGGCATGACTAGAAAAAAAGCGAGAACACTCAAATTGAAGGCTGCCAAGTTTTGCATCTTGAATTCTGCACTGTATTGGAAAGATCCCGGTGGAATTTTGTTAAATTTTCTGGTGGAAGAGGAGGCAAAGAAAGTCATGGAGGATTTCCTTGGAGGAGAATGTGGAGGTCATCTTTTTTGGAAGTCAACAACGAACAAGATTTTGACAGCAGGGTACTACTGGCCTACTTTGTTTTCTGATGTGCATAAGATGGTCAAGCGCTGTCATAAATGTCAGATTTTCGAAGGGAAACAGAAATTACAGCCTTTTCCACTTAAGCCTATTGAAGTGAGCACTCCCTTCCAGCAGTGGGGGTTGGATTTCATTAGGGAAATTCATCCCACCTCTTTCGGACAGCATAGGTGGATCCTTACAGCGACAGACTATTTCACAAAATGGATTGAGGTAGCCCCTACCAGACAAGTGACGGACACGATAATCATTTCATTTCTCGAAAATAACATCTTGTCTTGCTTTGGTTGTCCAAACAAATTAATCACTGACAATGCAACAGCTTTCAAATAAAAAAGGATGGTAGAATTTTTTCAGAAGTATCACATAATTTTGGGTCATTCAGCTACTTATCATCTGCAAGGAAATGGATTGGTGGAATCTTTGAATAAAGCTTTGGTCAACATCATCAAGAAGCTGCTGGAAATAAATAAGAAGAGCTGGAACAAGAGGTTGGTCCATGCGCTTTGGGCAGATCGGATCACTCACAAAAGGTCCATTGCTATATCATTGTTTGAGCTTGTTTACGGAATGGACAAAGTATTTCCCGCTTCTCTAGTTGCCCCGGTGGTCAAACTCCTTCAGGAGGCTGGCAGTAAGGAAGATCCCATGCAGAGGAGGTTTAATCAGATGATCCACTTGCAGCAAACAAGAGAAGAAGTTTTCAAAAACACATCCAAGTTACAGGAGAAGATAAAGAGAATATATGACAAAAAAACAAAATCGGATAAATTTTAGTTGGATGATGTGGTGCTGAAGTGGGATGCAAGGAATGAAGAGAAAGGCAAGCACGAAAAGTTCAAAAATCTGTGGAAAGGTCCTTTCAAGATCGCAACATATAGGGGTCAGAATGCCTTTCTTCTGAAGGAAATGAACGGGGAAGATTGTCCTGGAGGGTCGATCAATGGTCGGCTGCTCAAGCGGTATCACTGTTGATCTATGAACGCTGCTTCCACTGTCATTGTAAATACCATTTTTATTTCAATTTGGTTTCAGTCTATAAAGTTAGTTTTTGAGTTATTTCAATGTCAAGTTTGAGTCAATTTCTTGGTTATTCCAGTTTTATAAATAAGTCAAAGTCCTGTACTGTTTATCAAAATGATGACTCCATAGCCCAATGGACAAAAGGCACTGTCTAGCTCCTCCAGAGATCTGCTGTTCTTGGCACCTCCAAGGAGCTACCATCCCCCATTGGAGCCAATGTTAGAGTCGGTCTGGTCAGCCCTCCGTCAGAGAACAAAACTCTTTGTGCATTTCAATTTTAGGTGTCCCGCTCCATTCATTCAGCTGCATTTCGCTAGGGACATGCCATGATCTGACGGAGAAAGTCATGCTAGTCATTTTCCCTCATGTCCGGCCCCTGCTGGTTCAGGTCTTGGTCCATAATCACTGAAATTCATGATAGTCAAGGTCTGGTCACATTATAGGACAAAGTCATTTTTTATGATTGTGTCTAGGAAATCATCAAATTGGTCTTTGAAAAACATGTCCAGAACAAGCCATGTAGGCCAGGGGGAGACCTTATACAGCTATGGTCCAGAAAGCTTCATCATCACCTGAAGAGACATCGACTCTTCTTCAAGACTCTGTTTTAAAGAAAAGTCAAACAAGGTCATTTATGACAAAATTTTCCAAAAATGCACAAGTTGATTTTTCACATGCAGTCATGGTTTCTATGGCCAAATGCCCAGTCACACAGTCCCCGCAAAGAAATGCCGAAAATCCCATCATGAGAGCCGAAATTTCAGAGAAAAATGAAAATTAGGGTGTTTTAAAGTCAATGAAAAAAGTGCAAAACACAAACATTTGAAAGTGGGTTTTCAAGGAAGAAAAAATCAAACCAATTTCTCTCAAGCTTATATATATACTTGTTGTGGCCCAAAACAAAGCCATTGTGTGATTGAAGACTTGGAGAGGCATTACAAAAGGTGGGAGAGAGAAATCATGAAAGTGTGAGTGACTGAGAGTTGGTTTGGTAGGCACGACGCATACACCCAGGAACGCGGTGCACAAAGAGGGTGCGGCACACACGCAGCCTGCCCACCATTCAACTTTCTCAAGGGTACGATGGACACCCAGCGCGTGGCGCACTAGGCTTGGCATGCAACACGCACATCCAGGGGCATAAAAACAGTGAAAATCGTTCCAAATCTCGGTGAAGGCTAGAAAATAAAGAGGTAGGCCCTGTTGACACCTCTCCTCTCTCAAATTTGTCAATTATTTGGTGTGCATAAGATATTTAAATGGCACACCAAAAGCAGAAAGATCAACCATGAAAAAATCATCAAGGAAAACGAGAAATGGGGCTGCAAAATGTGATGATAAACACCAAGGTTCTGCTCCCCTCCCCTTGTCCCCTCACTCCTCATCGTTCCCGCCTCCATTCCATCATGTTTCCTAACGAAACCACCCTAAAACTGCCACTAAAACCCTCTCCCTTGATTTTCAAACAAATTTGCGCGAGTTTACAGTGCGCGGCGCACACACGAGGTGGTGCGTCGCACTCAGGGCACGCGACGCACTGGGAGCCCGGTCACAGTGCAAAATCGCCACTAGCGCAGCGCACTGGGCAGAGCGCGCGGCGCACAGACTTATAAGCCCAATAATGTATTAAATTGCCCAAAATTTTTTGTGAATAACCCTCAAGGTTGGAAAGGTAGCCCAACTACCTTCACCATTGGCAGTTAAACTTGAAGAGGAATGTGGGTATGATGAACATGAATCAAATGCAAACATTTTTTAAAAGTAAAACAAAGAATGACACAAAGAAGGTCAAGAAGCTAGGGCTTTTCTACAGTGACATTACTTCTAAAGTATGCTCCTACCCTACCTCTATCAGCTAATTCCCCTGTAGCAGTTTCCCCTAATAATCACCCTAGCTCCATTGTAATCATATCCGTTCGTTCCCTTTATTCCTATGGCTGAAAATATCCAAACCCTACCCTATCAACACCATACCCAAAAAACGCTCCCAAATCCCTGATAAATTTCTCCTTTTAAACCCCTATTCCCCTTTTCATCATTCCCCTCCTAACACTCCCTGTTTTATTGTCCCCTTGGTGACAGATTTTCAGAGAATCTATCAGTTTCATTAGATTCAGAGGGCAGCATAAAACTCAGGGTACAAGCAGCAGTAATGGCATCAGAAAATTCATCAGAGTATGAGGAGGGGACCCTCAGTGACACATCTTCAGGAGCGAGGGCCCATAGGAGACATCACCGTAGTGGCAGACATCTTAGAGATGAGCCAAACACCCTCACTGAGCTCCAAGCATGCCCGCTTGCCATGTCTTGTTTCCAGCACTTGGCATGTTATGAATTTTGTCAAATGGTGGCAAATGTCAGAGTCCATCATGAGTTGGCCCGTCTTTTTGCACTTCATCTACAAGGAGGTCAATCCGTCCTGGCTGGGGTCACTTTCACCTTGACACGAGAAACCATATCAGTGGCAACAGGAATACCGAACATTGGAGAGCAGTGGCATAAGAAAAGGAAGGTGGAGAGGCATCATTATGAGCATTACATCAAGAATAGCTGCTTGAGCCAGCTCACCAGAGTTTTTCCATTCAGATTTTTGAGAGATCAGTATGCCCCACTCATGAGATTGATCATGAAGTATTTCAGTTGCGAGGGGAGGTTTTCACGCCTTTATGCATATCACATCAGGTTTCTCATGCACTTCACTTGGGTGCGGATGATGAGTCTCCCATTTTTCATTTGCAACAACATTGAGAAGATGAAAAACTTCATGCAGCGCAAGACCCCTCAATAGCAGCTAAACAGTGTCTATCATTTTTCTCTCATCTGGATTTTGGTAGACCATCAATTAGGATTGCAGGGTATTCCTTGGGAGGACTTCATCTCCTGTGATTTCTTCAGCGCTCCACCAGTAGTATCGGAGGCAGAGCATGAGGTGGGGGGTCCTTCACATCAGCTTGAGCACCATGAGACTGCCACCATGCCAGTATACATCACATACCAGAAGGGCAGTATACCGTTGTTCGCAGCAACAAAGCGAGTGTTATCTCCACTCGGGGTGGAAGGGGCCTCGCTTCCGACATCAGCACCATAGGAGCATGGTAAGGGAAAGGATCTAGTGTAGGAGGAGGAGCCATCAGGTGCACAAGAGACCGGTGTCATCCTCATTCCGGATGAAGAGACAGAGGCAGAGAATGCCAAACTTAGGATGACCATTCGGGAGCAGGACACAGAAATCAAAGACTTGATACTCAATTTCGAGAGGGCCATATGCGTCATCAAGTATCTAGAGTAGAGAAATAAACATCTTGAGGACCAACAGACAATCATGGAGCTATAAAGCATGCGTGAAAATCGACAAGTTGTCCAGCAGATAGGGATCGAGCTCACTACCTTGGAGCAAGAGATCAACAACGACCGTGAGTCTTGGTTGGATCAGATCAATCTACACTTGAGCAGTGGTTATATAAAGCTAACAGCGAGAAAGGCATGCTGAGGTGCATGACTCATCACTACCAGGCCCGAAACATGAGCTCCAAAGCAAGAATCAGAAGCTTAAAGGCAAAAATGAGCAAAGGGACAAAAGAGGCAAAAGAGGCAAAGGAGGCAAAGGAGCAAGATCGGCTTCGAATCTTGGCTAAGGCTTCCTTTGCATAGCATAGCACTTCATAGGGAACATCCAGCCCAAATTTCAAAAAAATTGGGCAAATTTCGGTCACGGGAAATTTTTTGGGCACAAAACAAAAAATTTCTCCCTGTGCGCCGCGCCACTAGCGCGACACTAAAATTATAGGGCTCTAATCGAGGAAGGAATTGCATATTTGGATTCAGCATCACAAAATACGACTACTGGTGTCCGAGCAAGAAATTTTGACAAGATCTGGGCCTCCTAAAGGTCATAAAACATCCAAAAATGGCCTCTCTGCCACTTTTTTGACACACAGAAAGCAGTCTTGGGAGAATGAATATTTGGACGGGGCAAATTAACACCAAATTTGGAAATTCTAGTGGGGTTAGAAAGTAGACAGGACAGGCTTTCCAACAAGCCCACTTGGGTACATTTTGGACACCCACAAGTGCCTCAAAACGGGCTCCAAATTGGCGCGACGCACAGAGAATTTGGCGCGGCGCACAAAGGAAAAAACTGTCTATTTGCTCCTGTTTCGCGAAATTTCGGGTCGCGACTTCTCCAAGTGGGCCCAGTCATCTACACTTCGGTTTTCTGGCACCAAAGGCAGAATTTAAAGTGTTTTCTCTCCAAATGGGCATCTATCCAAGTGGCAAAGGAATGCAAAGGGTCACCCCAGCCAAATGTCATGCTTGAGAGCGCTGCACCTATAGTTGATGGTTGGCTTTCCATCTCCATTTCGAAATGATTTGAGTAACTTCCCAACTCCTGGGCATTCTATCTGTTCCTCACACATTCTATATATTGTATGCAAGTTATTTGCAAAGGGTTGGTTGGCTTGTAACTTCTGGGGAACTGTGGGAAAGAAACTTTGTTTCTGCACTGTATATTTTTATAGAGAATTAATGAAAGGCAGCGGCTCTGTTTCATGAGATTCATGTGGTTGTGAGTGTGGCAAGTGTGTCCCTTATGTTTCATATGTATCTTGTTATGTTTCATAGTTCATTTCATATTCATTTTTGGTGAAATTTGTCGAGTGAGATTAGGTAGAATTCAATTTTATTGCTCTACCTATGGGAAAATTTCATGTACAGTGTTCATTATTCTGTTGAAAAGGATTCATGTTGTCCATGCCCTTTTCACCTTCTTAATCAATCTCTCCATTCCGCCATATCTTAAAACTAAAATTGCTATGCTTTTCGCCTACCTTGCCTCACGAAATAATCTGTGCCTTTATGTTAAGTTCTTTGTTCATTGAGCTCCAGTGGTCCCATAACATCCCAGAAATACAGTCATTCATAAAAATCAATCCTTATATTCATTTTCACTTACTAGCCTAAGATAAATATTTCTTTTGAAAGTCATCTCAGTCCTTTTCGTTCATCTATTCACTATGTGTGACTCAGAGAGAGCCCTCTCTTGTTCTGGTAGGGCTAGCTACCAGACTGAGCGTGGTTTGTGGTTACCCTGAATTTTTCCTTCCTTTAGCCTGAGGCGGATTTAGGTGCTAACAAGCTCCACGATAGCAAAGCCCATTTTTTTCCTATTCTGACCCTTGACACAAGAAATTTTTGAAGATGTCTATCATATTTTGGCAATCTGTTTTTAGCGTTGCTTGAGTGGTTAATTGGTAAATCGAGAATGATTATAGCACTGATCTCAGTAGTATTACTCGACTTGGCATATTCAGTGATCTGAATGTCAAATTCTCCATTCTCCCTTGGATTCTTACCAATAGGGGTTTCCAGTTTTCCATTCTAGTGTGTTGGTCACTTAGCTGAATTCCTATGTATTTCGAGGGGAGATTACCAATGCAGTATCCCATTATTATTGCTAGGAAAGCTTTTGATGAGGTTGTTGTATTGAAGAAAAAGATATTAGACTTTTCCTTATTTATCTTCGTCCCTGAAGCGCTTTTGAAAGTAGTTACAATCTCTAATAACCCTCTGGCCTCCTTGAGTGATGCTTGCCCATACATCATTATGTCATCAAAGAATTGTTGGTGAGTTAATGGTAAATCATTCCCCCACAATCTAAGACATGTGTAGTGTTCCCTTCGTACTTTCTCTTTTATATACCTTCCAAGTCCTTCCACGACTAGTATGAACAAGAACGGGGATATCGGGTCACTTTGCCTGAGCCCTCAAGTTCCACTGAACGCCTCTGTGGGCGATCCATTAAGTAAATTTGATAGGACTAGAGTTGATATCATCGACATTATCCAACTTATCCATCTTCCATCAAAGTCAAATGCTTTTAAAATTCCCTGTAGGTACTTCCAATTCAAACGATCATATGCTTTTGATAAGTCTAGTTTTACCAGCATGCCTTTGGTTTTTTTGGTCTTTAGTGAGTGAATTTCCTCTTGTGCCATCACAATGCCATCGACTATTTATCTTCCTTTAACAAACCCTATTTGTTCTTAAGATATTAGACCAGGTAAGATAAGTTTGAGGTGGTTTACCATAATTTTGGCCATGATTTTGTAAATTACATTACAGAGCATTATTGGTCTAAAGCCTTGTGGTTCTTTCGAATGATATATTTTAGGAATGAGGGCCAAAAAAGTGGAGTTCAGGGTTGGATGCATTATTTTGTTGTGTCGAGACTCCTTGATGATTTTCACAATATCTTTCCCCATGAATGGCCATGTCACCTGATAGAATTTTGATGTGAACCTGTGTGGGCCTGGTTCTTTCTTCTTCGCCAGGATTTTGATGACTTCTTCTACCTTTGCTTTAAAAATTTCCCTTAGCAGGGCCATGTTTTGATCCCTTCTCATCAGATTGGGAATGTGATGAGTGATTTTGTGTATGTTCTCCTCCTTGTTTAGGTTGGGTTACGTCATTAGCCTTTGGAAGTGTTGAACTAACAGGATCTCCATATCTTCCTTTTGAGTAAGTCGGTTGCCCTGCTGATTGACTAGGGAGAATATATTATTCTGCTGCCTATGTTGGATCATAGCTTTATCGAAAAAACTCATATTTCTTTCCCCTTCCTTTAACCATTGGATTCTTTATTTATGTTTCCGCGGTATTTCTTCTTGTCTCCTTTCGTCCAATTTATTTATCAGTTGCCGTTCCTCCTCCACTAGTGACTCATTTCTACCCTCATTGATGATTTACTATTGTACTTTCCTCATCTTGGTTTGGATCAATTCCTGTTCCTGTTGAATGTTGTCAAACTCACCTTGTTCCATTTTTTATTTTTCCTTTTAATTCTTTGAGTCTGAGTTGGAAGGTATGCATCAGATTTCTACCTTCTTTCTCACTCCCGCTCCACCATTCCTTCATTTTTTCAATGAATGTTGGTTCTCTTAGCCAGAAGGCTTCAAACCTAAAGGGTCTATTTGTATTTGCTTGTTTCATTTCCACTTATAATTTAATAGGAAAGTGATCTAACCCTAGTAACGGTAGAATACACACCTCATAGTAAACATCTTTACTAATGAGATTTTCTGTTGCCAAGAATCTATCCAGACAAGAAGCTATTTGCCTGTTCCCTCCCCTTCTATTATTCCACGTATACTTTCCATTAATTGTTGGGATATCCACCAGGTGAAGTTCTCCTTTATATCCCTCAATTTCTCCATTTCTGGCTCTTCCCGGATTCCCCCTTTTTTCTCCTCCAACGTTGTTATCAAGTTGAATTTGCGTGCTAGTAACCAAAGTTTTTCCTCGTGCATTTGGTTTAACATATTTATCCTCGGGAGGAATTTTTCCTTTTCGATTGGGATATGTGGGCCATAGATTGAAGAGATTAAGAACCACTCTTTGTTTCCTATCAGGTGGAACTTCCTAGTGAGGATGCGATTCATGCCTATCCATTAATCAACTGTCACGTCTGCTGGGTTCCACATAATTTCTATCTTGCCTGTGCTTCCTCGTGAATCTATATACATACCTTCATACCTCGGTTTCATCTTGCTTAGGATTTCATCTAGTTTCCCTCATATAATCTTAGTTTCTTTTAGCAACATTAGTTGGGGTTTCTCTTTTCTCAGTTTCTCTGCTACATATCTTTGTTTTCCTTAGTTGTTTAGGCATCTTATGTTCCAAGATGTTTTTTTTTTTTTTGCTTTTGTGTTGGTTTTTTGTTGTTTCTTTTAACATCGTCGGTTGTTATATTATATTTCAAAAAAGGTGGAGAAGGCTATTCCCCTTAGAAACATAGTGAGATGCCAAGAGGTGCGAGGAGAGTAGGAGTTACAGTTACAAAATCCTCCTTGCTCCTACCTTCTAGGCTTTGAGGTGAAAGTTAAACAGAAATAAATCCTTACAAAGTGAAACAATAGGAAACAACATTTACAGAACATCTTCAATCTATGTTTATATGACTGATTTGCCTCGCTGTTGACTGTTCAGGCTTGTCCTCTTCTTTGCCACGCTTGATACTTGAAGAGCTTGAGGGCAGGGCGCTTTTCTTTTCCATCATGTATTTCAGTATCTCTATGGACTCCTCAACATGAGCACATCTATTGGAGAGTTGTCTGAATTTCTCATGTAATGATGAAACCTTATGCAGGAATAGATTTAATCGGCATCCTATTTTTCTTTTATAAGCTTTCTTTAATTTTCAATATTTGCCTCCATGATCATATGATGACTATCCATCCTGCTATCCAAAACCCTTTGCTAGGCTCTTAACTGTTCGAGCTCTTCTTGGAGGTCAGCACAGTGAAGGCAATCTTCACTTCTCACCATAGGTGGGTGTTGTGCTTGAGAGTAGAGGGCGGGCTTGAAGTGCTGCTTTTGATAGAATGGACATGGATTGCTGCTAAAAATCAAGTTCACAATAAATTCCAAAGACTTTAAAGAGTAGTGGTAGACTTGGTGGAGAAGAGCAGACCAGACAGAGGGCTTGTAATGCTGCTCTTGATTGCACGCACAGAAAATGTTGCTGGGCAATAGGTTTGCTATCTGATCCCCATCCAGAAAGAGGCAAGTAGCCTAAGACAAAATAAGAAGGGGTTGCAGAGAGCTCAAAGGTAAGCAAGTAGCACGTGAAGGCAAAAATATGAAACAGGGAGCTGAAAGGATGCAGAGATAGATGAGAATAGAGCAGTGGTAGACTTGTTGGAGAAGAGAAGACCAAAGAAAGGGCTTGTAATGTTGCTCTTGATTGCACGCATAGAAAATGTTGCAGGGCGATAGGGTTGCTATCTGATCCCGATCCAGACAGAGGCAAGTAGCCTGAGACAAAAGGAGGAGGGGCCGCAGAGAGCTCAAAGGCAAGCAAGCAGTGCATGAAGGCAGAAATACAAAACAGGGAGTTGAAAGGATGCGGAGATAGATGATAATAGAGGCACATATAGCAGGAAAGAGGGAGATCACAGAGTGTGAGGGGAGAACCGAAAGGGGACAAGGAGGATCAAGGGAGTGATTCGGAGGAGCAGGGGAGGGATGGCCGGGAGGTAGAAGGACGGCTGGCCTACTGACAAGAGGTGAGGAGATAATGATTTCAATAAGTTGCCAGATCCCTATGCGGATCTTAGTCACAGGGGGAATAAGGCCGATCTTTGACCAATCCATCATATCAGGAGTGCTAAGGAACTGATCAATTACAGGAGGATTCATCATCATGGTAAATACTAAAATGATTCCACGCTGTTGTAGACAAGGCAGCCCAATGGCCTGGCACAAGCTTTGTTGGCTTGACTGTCAGTAATTTTATTGAGAGAACGCAAAATATGATAATAGCACAAGTCTTTTATGGAGTGTCCTAAGATTTGACACCGTCTGATAATTTGCTAAAGAAGAGCATTAAGAAGATCCTTGTTCTGAACCATTACATGGTCGATAATCATCGAATCTCCCAATATCGTGACTGTGTCTATACCAAGCTTCCTAAGTTGTATAAGACCTTGGTAAAGGGCCAAGGCTTCTGCTCTTTTATTGGAAGTGTGGCCAAGAACCCACTCATAAGCCAAGATGTTATCCCCATTAGTATTAAATATAACTCCTCCAGCCCCTGCTACCTCGGGATTTGACTTTGAGGCCCCATCGAAGCAAAGATAATGCCTATTGTTGTTTTAATCTAGACTACAAATTCTTCTTCTTTTATCTTGATCTTCTAGTTAGGGTGAACATTGTTGGGTCTGTTACTAGCAGCGCTGCCCATCTGATTGTTGTTTTTTTTGTCTAGCAGGCATCCAATAAAGCTTCATTCTTTTGTGTTGAGCTCACTGACATTTATACTTCTCTGATTCTTAACTGAGATGGTTTCGAGGGAAAGAATCCTTGCCTTGGTGCAAAGACTTCTAACAGCCAAATCCTTATCCTTAAAAACCTTTCGATTTCGTGCCAGCCAAATGTTTCATAGCATATTATAGGGAATAATATCCCAGACTCTCTTCATTGTGTTATTTTTCCTGTGTTTCCAGGGGTAGTTTTTTTTCCGTTTGTTAAGTATTTATCCTATGGTGTTTTGGGTGTTCCATGGGATTTGATTGTTATGAGATAAGTTCCTCCAGCAATCAATGGCAAAAGGGCATTCAATAAAGAGATGATGCATTGACTCTTCAGCAGCTAAGCAGTTAGGACAGCGAGAGGGACCATTGATTCCCCTCTTTTGCAAATTTTTGGCTGTGAGGATTTTCCCTTTGAGAATGATCTAAAGAAAAAATTTGATTTTTGGAATTGTCTCAGATTTCCAAACCACCTTCCAGTGATTCCAGCTTGGCGTGGGGTAGATGATGTTGCAAATGTATTGGTGCGCTACTTGGATGATGTAAAAGGATCCAGATGGGTCCCAACGAAACCCATCAGGATCATTCTTTTTAACAGGAGCTATACGGTGCAAATGGGATTGGAGGATAGAAAGAATTGCATTAAGGCCAGTGGGTATGGCTAGGAAGGACCAACCAGACCAAAGAAGAGTGTGAGGATCCCATTCGGAGATCTGGTCCAGGAAATGTATGCCTGTTCTTTTAAAAGAGGAAAGGATAGAGTTGACTCCCCCATGTCTGTTTATTGGTTGCTGACCCATGATTATATTAGCTCCAATGTTGATGCATGCACCTCCCTTGGGGATTTTTGAAGTATTTTGAGCGATTAAGGGAATTTCTCTCTTGCATAATCGACAAATTTTAGAGGAGTCTCTATTGGGAATATCTCGATCAAGAAGCTGCTATCTAGGAAAATTTAGATGTTTAATTTCTAGAACATTTTTCCACCAGGCTGGGAGTCTAGTAATGAGTCTCCAAACAATTTTGCCTCCAAAGGCTAAATTGAGAAATTTAGGAGATCTAATTACAAGACCTCCTCAGTCTTGGGACTGGATAACGTGCTTTCAATTAATCAAGTTGAATTTCGTTTTATCAGTTTTCCCCCCTTGCCATAGGAATTAGCGGTGGATGATTTCCATTTTGTAGTGGAAGGAGGTCGGAGCTTGAAGAAGAGAAAAATAATATAGGGGGATAGAAGAGATACCTGACTTAATAAGAATGAGGCGAACGACTAGGTTGAGCCACATGGAGCCCCACTTTTGCACCTTTCTTTTCATTTTGTCAACTACTGTGTCCCAGAATTTTTCCCTCAATCGTCTAGCACTTACAGGCATGCCCAAGTAAGAGAAGTGGGTCCAATCATACTTGCATGTGACTCCAAAAATGTTGGCAATATTGTGTAGCACCTGTACTGCTGTGTTCCAGCCATATATACAACTTTTCAGCTGATTTATCACTCCGCCAGAGTAACTCATGTATTTGTCAAGGAGAGACTTGAAGCGCTTGGGTATTGTAGTGGAGGCCCCTCCAATCAGCAGGGTGTCATCGGCAAATTGCAAATGGTTTATGTTCTTGACCCCGTCCCCAAATTTTATTCCTGTGATTAAGCCAAACCTGTGATTGAAATCCAACGCCCTCCTAAAGGAATAAGCCATTAAAATAAAGAGATAATGTGAAAGAGGGCAACCTTGTCAGAGGCCTCTGGAGGATTGGAAAGCTTCTCCTGGTCTTCCATTTACTAAAGGGGAGATCCATGGCCCTAAAATGCAGGTTCGAATGAGGTTGAGAAAGTGGTCATCAAATCCCATCTTCTTCAAAGCAGCCAAGAGGAAGGACTGTCTTACTCTGTCAAATGCATTGGCCAGATCAAGCTTGAGTATAAATCCTTTCTCATTTCTAGTTTGACTCGAATGGATGGCTTCTTGCACAAGTAAAATGGAGTCAGTTATTTGTCTATTGGCCAACAATCCCCCTTGATTTTCCGAAATGATAGAAGGAATCAAAGGATTTAGGCGGGTAGCAATGATTTTTGTCAAGATTTTATAGGAGGAGTTACAAAGTGATATGGGCCTGAACTGAGCAAAGGAAGATGGCATGTTTTCTTTGGGGATGAGTGCTAGATGAGTGGCATTGGTGTATCCTCCTATTTTTCCCTTTCGTTGGATCTAATTGAGCATTTTTGTCAAGTCCTTTTTTATAATTCCCCAGAATGCTCGATAAAAGCAAATGGGAAAGCCATACGGTCCTGGGGCTTTATCAGGTTTAAGAGTCCAAATCGATCTCCTTGTTTAAGCTATCATTCATTTCCCTGCTTATCCCTGTTGGAAGGTGCTGCAATAGATCTGTGTAATCCTCTTCTTCCTTTGTTTCAGTTAGTAGGTCTCGATAGTGATCTGTAGCAGCTCTTCGAATGGCCTCTTGAGTGCTTTGTCTATCACCTTCAGCATCAAGGATGGAGCTCACATTATTCCTTATCTTTTTGGCTGTCGTTTACTTGCGAAAAAACTTTGAGTTCTTGTCTCCCCCTTGCAACCATAGCTGCATCAATTTGAGGCTCCATTTTGATTCCTCGTCTCTGTTAACTCAGTATAGCTGTGAGTAGAGATCATTTTCCTACTGTTTGTTTTCTTAGGAAAGGCCATTTTCCTCTATTGCTCTTTGTACACTCTCCAGATTATTCTTGATTTCTTTTTTCACCTTCTCTGGTTCTTGATACCTGGTTTTAGCCCATTCTTTTCTGGCTTGTTTTGTTTTCCGTAGTTTTGTTTCCCAATTGAAACTGGGAGAGCCCTCCACGTTCTGGATCCAAGAACTGTAAACAATTCCTGTGCCTCCTGGTATATCATTCCATAGGGAACTATATCTGAATGGGATGGGCCCAAGGGTCCTGTGATTTTTCAGCGTTAGAGTTATTGGGAAATGGTCGGAGGCAAAGCATGTTAGAATGCTGGCATATACAACAGAGAAAGCAGAGAGAAGTGAAACATTAATGAGAATTCTATCCAACCGCTCCATGATGTTACCTGCACCCATCCTGCGGTTATTCCATGTGTATCTACGGTTTTTTGGAGGGACGTCCATAAGATCATGCTCCTGCATGATATTTTCCAACTGTATTCTGTATGGATCAGGTGTAAAATTGCCTCCCCTTTTCTCATTGGCGTGGAGGATTAGATTGAAGTCACCTCCCAAAATAAATTTAGTGTTTTCTTCTGCGTCCAGACTGTCTTTTAGATCATGCCAATAGCTCTCCTTATCTCTGCATTGATTCGGCACATAGATGTTGTAGATGATAATGGTTTGTTGATCTGCTTTATTTTCAAAAGTTGTTTTGATCCAGTGTTGATTCATTGTTTCCGAAATCCAATTCCATATACCTTGGTTCCAAATTGTTGCTACTCCTCCTGAGGCTCCTCTTGCCTCTTATGTTCCAGGATGTTACTATCATTGGGACACTTTGTTTATTTATTGGTATACCACTGATAGAAGCACCACCAGCCTATGCTCACCAGCATTTCTCCCATGATGTGTATAGATTTCTGTAAGTTTCTCCGTCCCCTTTCCTTCCCTCCTTTTGTTTTGTTTGAATACTCATGCGGGTTTTCCTGATGCATCCCCAGTTGCTCTTCAATCTCAACCTGTCATTTTCCCTGCTTGGCTTGATACTATTGGAAAGTCTCTTTGTATAATATTTTTTGGCCTTCCAGAATAAATCTTACATTTAAATGTCTCCATTCATTCAACAATTTCTTCAGAAATTCCTCTTCCATGCTAAGTTCCTCTCCCTTGCTTGGGTTGATTTCCATTGTAGTGGTTTCCATCCCCTCCCTTTCTTCCTTATCGTCTTTATCTACCAAATATCTTTGAGCTTTCCTCTTGAGTGTTGGTTTTCCTTGACTCGAACTCCTCTCTTTTCCTTTATTCTGATAGTCCATAAGTTGGATCTCGCTTTCTACATATTCTTCTACCTGTAATTCTTCAAAGCTATTCTTACCACTCAGCTGAGTTTGGTATTCTTTTTTCCCTGTGTTGTGGGTTTCTTTTGGTTTCCTCCTGTTGTTTTTTACTTCTTGGAATTGTTCCTTGTCTTCTTGAGGTTTGTTATATTGCTTGAGTGTATTTTCCATCTCCTCCATGTTTAGTGGAAAGTCCTTGAATAGGTGGCCATATTCATGGAACCTTCGGCATATGAACGAAATGGGTTCGTAGTCTAAGGTTCATTTCCAAACCTCTTCGTGGTATTCTAACTCCACGATTCAGGTATGGGTTCAGCGATGTTCATGTACACATATTCTCGCGTAAGATGTGTATCTACATCTCTTTTTCGTTTCTACGACGAATTTTCCTATCGTATTCCCAATACCCTCTAGTATTTTTGGGTCCCAGAGGTCCATTGGGAGGCCAAGCAATCTTACCCATACTGGGGTTGTTAGGAATTTTTCCTTGTGTGGGTCATAACATTCTTCCTAATATCTAATGAACAGACCAACATTATAATTAAAATAAGGGCTATTTTCAAATATTCTTTCTTTATCTTGCAAGTTTGAGAATATTACCATGAAGAAGCCTCTAGCTCCCAGCGTTAGCTTAATATGGCCTTTGGTTGCCATTTTTGTTGTATCCACTTGGTAAGGTCTTTCTATGTTGGCCATACTCCTATGAACTTGTAGATCAACGTGTGGTACTTCATGTAACTTCTATATCTCTCCAATTTATTCGTCGGAATGATGAATCTCAGTTTCTCTGCTGCACATGGCAGGCATCTTCCTTTGCTGCCAGCCTGCCATCGTGCCCTGAGGATAGATTGTGTCATTTTGTTTGTCTCTTGTGTTTGCTTCAGATTGTTGGTGTTCTCGCAAGAATCCCCTACCGCCGCATCCCGATAAGAGGGGATGTCTCCCCCCCAGCTTCCTCTGTCATCCCGACCTGGTAAGTGGCCCCCTGGTATGCAGCTTTGCAGTAACCGTGAGAGGGTTAGGTCACGGATGAGATTTAGTTCATGGTTGTCGTAGTTCTGTTAGGGTTGCAGAGCTCTACCCTCTGAAAACACTTACTCAAATTTCAACTCTAGGCACAAAATTAAATAAATTTTAGAAGTTCAAGTGTGTCTACATTGTTTAATAATAGTTGATATTACAGAGGAATTTCTTTTCTAAAAGAGACAACTCATTATAGGCTTATCTAGATTTATTCAAATTTAGAGAAAAATTGGCTCAACTTGTTTCTTAGTTAGAGGATAATGCATGCTCTAATTTTCTAGAGAAACCAAGTTCCAACTATGTTGAAAAATGTGGTCTCCATTTCATTTATGGGTAGGTGAAACTGCACTTACATATTTCATTGAGCTCTTTCTACCAATATCCAGAAATTTTTAGGACTATCTAGTTAATGGGAACTTTGAACGTCCTCTTCAAGTTGACAAGATTTTTATTAACATGAACAAACATGATGATGATGAGTTTCCTAATTATTTGTCTAAACTAGAGTCTATTGAACATAGTATAGGTAGCATTGCTGATGCGATTGTCCCTAAATGACAGTTGAAAGGAAAGCATAATGCAAGTGAATAAGAAAAACTATGAGAATACACATGAAAATAATTTAGTCAAGATGGATTTTACATGTAGTACACCTATGCTTGTAGTGTCATCTAAAGACAAGCTTAAGTAAATAAGGAACTAGGGACCAAGAAAGTTATTGGAAGTTATTTAGGAGAACCTGAAGAATCAAAAGAATTAAAAGGAAATTAACATATGGTTTTGGTTTATATGTTTTTATAAGATATGCTTATAACCAAAGAAATATTACAACTTGTTCTGATGAAAGGAGATAGAGATTTGGGAATTTGCTATTAAGAAAAAAGGAAAAGGTTTGAGATATATATAACCAAGAAATACTAGAAGATCAACATAGTTTAGAAACAAATTGATATACCTCTGAATGAAAACTCATGCGTTGTGTTTTTATGATCAGGGAATAGAAATATATAGGAAAATCAATGGATAAGCCTATGTCCATATTTAATGAACATGGTGCATAAATTTTAAATCTACTCCCAAAATTTTAGGCCCTTCTTCCGTCAATACAACAAGGCTTGGAATTGATGTGCCTTCAAATTCTATTTCCTCTTAGGTTATGATCCAACCAAAATTAGTGAAAATTTCCTCTTATTTGAATGGAGGACTCACCCTTCAATTTGTAGGTTGCCTTGTGTTGCAGATGCACAAAATGTATGCCCTTTTCTCCTCTAATAAATTTAATCTCAAATGCAAAAAACTGAAATGTGATATTTGTGGTGTTCATTAAAACCTCCAATTTATTACAAAGAACATTTAACTTTTCTATATATCATTGGGCTTCTTGTCCATTAACTTTTCAAAAGGGAACAAATGCTTCAACAAAATTTATTTATACCCAAAGGGAGAAAGTCGCGTTATATTCTTGCTTGTTATATTGTTGTTTTGAACTATTCGCCATACTGGATGGAATGCTAATCTATAATAGTAAGATACCAAACATGGAATTTCAATATAAGGGGTTCATATTGGAGGAAACTCAAGATAGAGGATTGCATAAAAAAAGCACCATAAGAAAGGTGGGATGACATGTAGTGCTACTTTCTAGAAGAGGAGGCACACCATTGCATTTGGGACAATAAGATTTAAACAATGGTGGGAGGACAAATTTAGGGAATAATTAGGGTTTTTCCTATGTAGTTTCTTGGCCACAATGAATGGCTTGAAACTCCATGATGAATGAACCTGGTGGATTTTACACTTTTCTCATACACTATCTGGAGTTCAAGGCTGCATTGGGACCAAGAACTACTAATTGGGAAAAGGTAATCTCTCTTCTAATCTTGTTAGAATTATTTTCTATTGCCTATTGTAAATGTTTTTAAAATAATTAGCCTTTATAGTTTAAGGACACCTTTGGACCCTATATGAAAACGAAGATTGGTACTATCATCTAGAAACTTGGACAACTCTTTTTGGTCCATTATTAGATGGATATATAGGCATAAACAAACCTTAGCCACTCTTAATAAATGTTGTAAATATCTATAGCATTGTCTGCAATCAAGAAACAATATCAACTCTGTGTGTAGAAGTAGATGCTAGAATCACCTTTATACAACCCTATTTTTATGGAATCATTAGTCTTAATTGATTTAAGTGCTATCATCCATGATAAATTGTTAGAAAGTGTATAAGGCACAACAATGTTTTCTTTACGAATGGCCATATGTATGATATGGTTAGGTTCCATATTTAGAAAAATTTGACTTGGGCATAGTGGCCACCAATTTGCAATCCAGAGAAATTATGTCAAGGAACTAGAATCAACCCAAAAGACAAGATTATAACACCTGACTTCATTGTGATGGTTTTGGTTGATATGCATCCTTTGAAAACTTTTCTTGAGTTATTCATGACATTTGTCATTAGTTTCATCTTTCATAGTCACACTAATGGCGTTTAACTGATCTAACAAGTCTTTTAACTTTTTTCAAATAAACTATGACCATATCTTCTCCCATCAACTTCAACCGATTCAACTCATATTTAATATGCAATATCTTGGTCAAGTTTGATGCTCCTTAAAATGATCTCATCGCTATTAACCACGCTCAACTCTTTGTAATCTAATTTATTTTATTATAGTTAATTCAATTTTTGTATATCATATAAGGGGTTGAGGGTAGTTTACCCCTTAGGGTAGTTTATCCATATTCTTTCTTGCTTCTCATATGTCCATCCCCACCCATACTCTTTTGTCTTGGAAAATATTTCATTGTGTCAAGTTTGGTGGCTAAGTCTTGAGAAAAATCAAATTATTTCAGATCATTGAGGAAGAGGATATCTACAACCATGTTCATACACTATACATTAATAAATAATTTTAGTGTTGTAACGTTTGGGGGTACTTTCATTTTGATCTCTGCACACTTAAGTGAGTGACAGTTTTTGATTTTCCTTATGTACCTTCTAGTCCATAAAGTCAAATAACAATAACAAAAGAAAATTGTGGTGGCATTTGAAGGGCTCCTGCTTCAATTGCTGCAGTAGAAGTTCCATGTCTTTGAACTTGTGGGAAAGCCCTAGAATTTGGATTGTAAATGCATAATTAGCTTGATTATGTCAACAAGTCATTCTATCATGAAGTTTATTTTAATTTTGAGGACCACTATTGTTATTATTCTATAATTGCAAACAAAATTTGATGTTAAATTACAATTAACATATATTATTTGATACTATCATATGCCACAAAGAGTTTTTCAATGAATAAACATATAAAAACATATTCAACGAGCTATTTATTCATGGATAATTTCATATTTTTAACCATATTCTTTGTTTTATTCCACAATATAAGGGTTTTCTGATAGGTTACTTTATCCATAATTTCCCTTTCTTCTTATAAATCCATTACCACCCATATTCTTATGCCTTGGAAAAACTTTCTCTGCATCTAGTCTGATGACGATGCCTTGAGAAACACATAATTGTTTTGGAGAATTGAGGAAAAGGTAATTTGTAGCCATGTCCATACAACTTACATTGATGAATACTTTTATTATTGTAATGCTCTAGTACTTATATTTGGATCTCTTCATAGTTAAGTAGAAATTAGTGTTGGATTTTTTTTGGTGTACCCTCTTGTCCATAGACTCTAATAACATCAACAAAAAAATTTGTGTTAGCATTTGAAGGGTTTTTCCTTCAATTTCTTCAGTATAAGTTCCATGTTTTTGAACTTGTGGGAAAGCAACAAAATGTGGATCATAAATGAACAAGTAGCTTGATTGTGTCCTGGTCCATTTTGTCATATAGTTGGTATAAATGTTGGGGACTACTCTTAAACACACGTCATATGTTGTTGGGATGTATCTTTTTATTTAGAGGGGATTATAATAAACCAATACATTGGAATTTGATTTAAATTCATTTTTTCATATTTTAAAATGGGTATGTTTTTATGTTATGTCTATGCTTTCCCTTTATTTAAAATGTTTACCTTTAAAACACACTATCCATTTTTATCTTTCTCAAGGTTTTATGGCAATGACATGAAAAAATGCTCTAAATCGCAAAGACTAAAAGGATATTGCAAAAAATGCATAACTAGAAATGGCCATTGTATATGTATACATAGTAAAAGCAAGAAAAAACATGTCATTGATGCATATACTGGATATTGTTTAAAAACATCATTTTAATAGTTTTGTGGACCTCTTTATTTAGATCTTGGTGGTATTGAGGTCTTGAATGTAAGGGTGAAAGAAACCTATAAAATTGCAAACACAAGTAACAACTTTTCCATAACTCCCTGCACAATTGAAAATCTCCAAGCTAAGAAGTGTGCTTTAGGAACAAGGTAGAGAGTTTTAACACAATTTTATTGTTGTAGGAATAAATTTTACTTTAGATTATATCCTCTGATTAGATTTTACCGTCTATTATTTACTTGCAATACAAATCCATATGTTTTGATGTGTTGAGTAGAAGGCACTATTTATTACTATTTTAATTGAAATAAAAGACATTATATGAACTTGGTAATAGAGAGTTGATTGGATATATTTGTGAGGCTTGAAAAATGTACATATAAGCTCAGACAAATTGCTTCTCAAAAGGGAGAAAAAGAACATAAGCCTATTCTTTCAAAAAATTTACATTCTAGTTTAAAAGTTGCTTTTATTTATAATAGACAAACTAGAAACGAGCTCTGATAAGGCTATGCATATGTCGGCTCTGAGATGGATCCATCTCCTGTGGAAGTGTTCCAATCCATGTGGGTCTTCTTTTCCTTCCAAGTTTCTGGAAATTCTTTGCATCCATGCTTGCATGTGAGTTGATGAGGCATCAATTTCAACTTGTTTCTTTAGATAATATGTTGGAAATTGTTGACACCACACAAAGTAGAGTTGATCCTGTGTGGGAGTGGCACTCATCCCAAAATAATTGATGAAAATAACATTATACTATGAAATAATAACCAGTGCAAATTGCCTAGCTTAAACTGTTGCATTTGGTTCTATTTGTACTGGTGTGATTAGATATCTTCTATAGCCACAAGTTAATGCTCTTCAACAATAAACAATGTACATCGAATGAACAATTGAACAATGTACATACACACATCATTTGCGCTATCAGAAACATGACTAGGGACATGTTTCTTATTCTATTCCCATTCCCATCTTGACATTGCATTAGAAAATTGCGGATCTATCTTAGATGGATAATATACAAGGATCCCTCCCGAAAAGATATAGTCACATTTCTTGTAAGTTTATTATTTCTCATTTCTTGTAACATATTACTATAGCAACATAGAGTTATGAAAGTATCGAAATACTCACCTATTCAAGTCAGCTTATAGCTAAAAGGTGTGGAGTTTACTTCCTGAGTCAAAACTCAGTCTAAAATTTATGTGATTGACAATTTTCATAGACTTGGCATGTACATGGCTAACATAGGTAACTTTGGGAGTCCATCCCTAAAACTTGTCTAGCCAACAATGATAAATAAAATAATAGAAGGTTCCTATCATTCTATGCACATTTACTTTTAAGTTTTTTTCATCACTCATGCCATGTTCCATCATCCATAGAGTTTGGAGACTACGCATGGAAGTTTTGTAAATTAAATGATTTGAAGTGTATATAAAATTATATATCTACCTAAATAGCACCAACAATCTTACATGTGTTTATTCTTGTTTTCATGTCTATATAGTATAAAGTGAACATCTCACGAAAGTATCATTTTTTATTGAAATGTTGAGTAATTTTTGAGTATGTTAATTTGCAGAGTTATATTGTGAGAATTTTCCAAATCTGAGTTATGCTCTTTCTCTTTGTCTTTTCCGAGATGTTACAAAATCCAAACCCTATGACTCTAAGACATCGTGGTAGTTGAGGATGCCATTTGTTTAGTTTGTCAAGTGGATTTACAAAACAAGGACCTCATTTTCTTTAAGGCATTGATATCAATACCCTATCATAATGTGGTCTCCTAACAATTGTTTGACTATATCCATAGTGTTAGATTATGCCATTGGTCATCTATAACTCACAATACCAAATAAATATAAAATAGCATTTGGTCCCATATAATGGACTTCGAATTTTGATTGTAAGATAAATTAAAGTCAAAATAAAAGTCCCTAAAGTGTTAGAGTATTCCATTATTAGTTTGTAACTAATGGTCCCATATAATTGAGTTTGAATTTTGATGGTAAGATAAATTAAATTAAAATTAAAAGCCTTTCAAATTTATGATTATAATATTAAGGTGAATTCCATCTATTTTAATCGAAGGTTATTTCAATGTGTTGATTTTTAATTATGGATAATCTCTAGTCATAATACAATCAGGGGTAGAGTTGAAGTTACAATATTGAATAATCTACTCTAGAATGGATAATTTTGGTTGCAAGATACATATTACAAGACAAATTCCTTTATGATAAAAGGGAATTGATATTAGGTTTCCCTCTCATCATTGTTATGATTATGGGCAGGCTATGTTGGAACACAATGTAGAATCTAGATGGGGATGAATTAGAAGCCTATTTCTAAATAGGCCAAGGTCTGCTATGTTGATCCTTAAATATTAACAAGTTAGATGTAGCATATAAAGGTAATAGGTCAAGGTTTTATTTCATCATTAACTCATACATTAATATGGTTAGGTTCAATTGGATGGTTTATCTAGAAGTGTTGAACTTGAATCCAAATTAAGCTTGGCAGAATCAGACACTTAATAATAGAGTAGATCCTTAACAAAAGGATTTTACATCTCAACACTGACATGGAATATTATTTCATCCCAAGTGCTAATAAGGGTGGGCTGGTGTCATATTTCTCTTGATTGTGAAGTATGGATGGTTAATGTGAAGTTGTGAACAACATATGCTATAATTAAAAATATCTAGTCTTCAGTCAAGACATAAGTTTTTAGGAATTGATAAAGTTGAATTTGTCAATAAAGTAGAGCATCCATTAGGTTATGTTGACTACCAAATAGTGGAAATTCATTTTTTCTTTCATATGTGAAGTGCATAGTTTCATATTTCATATTATCATTTTCTAGTTTCTTATAAATATTTATAGAATGTTAATTCAAATGGTCTTGAATTCAGGACCAACTTGAATAGAGATTTTGTTAGGCCCCTATACTACTAGTGTAACCCCTTATTGTTATTAGTACAATCCACTTATTATATTGATGTAGCCATGTAGTGCCCATATTGTTACTATTGTGCCCCATAGAAGCCCACTATTGTTATTATTATGCCCTTACATTATTATTGTTATGTCGAAAACAATTATATTATGACCCCTTAGACTCCTATATATAGAAAGGAGGTATTTTCATTTGTATCATCGAAGAATTGTTCATTTATGTAATTTAAAGGAGGTTGGCCCCTCGAAGAGGATGAATTCTAAGGCATTGATCTATCTTTTCTATCTTTTCTTGAGCTGGTTTCATAACATTTGGTATCAGAGCTTTGGATTCTAGGGTTTTGCTGTTCCAAATAGGTCATCGTGGCATTTTCACTATAACATTTTTTCGGCGATGTCTCAGAGGCTAAAAAAAGACCCATTTGATATGAAATTGCACTGAACCTTGGGTCTGAATTTTAGAGCTTTTCACGCTGTATTTGCGGAGATAGGATCTGAGGAAGTTGGTCTTTTTGCAGACTCTTGAATTACATTCCAAACAAGTGACCTGGGGAAAATCATCATAACTTTCTCTTTGAGCATCCGATTGAAATTTCATAAGAAGGTACAGAAAGAGGACGGACTGTAGTGTCTTATATATATTTTGCAGAGCCAAAGGTCGAAACAGTGACTCGTGGCACGTAGTACAAGTTTGCTCTACTAAACTAGTCTATAATCAGGTCACTGTGGGAGATTTGGCATAACTCTTCCTTGGAGAATCCAATTTGGATCAGACTGGTCGCATTAGAAAGAGGACACAGAGGGCTACTGCAGGTCACACTTTTAGAACTTGAAGATCTGAAATTAAAAAGTTACAGTTGTTTCAAGATCAAGCTCCTAAAATCAAGAAAAAGCAAGATGAGGAAGTTTGATTGCAAGGATCCAGTAAATTGGATACTTCAGATGGAGCAATATTTTGATCTACATGGTGTACCATTGCTAAAAAAGATATGTATTTCATCTTCATATTTAGAACCAGATCATTTTTATGGTATAAAGGGCTTTGTTCTCGTAAACAACTTGTTACGTGGTCAATTTTCACAAAGGAAATGATAGCACATTATGAGGATACAAAGAGAAACACCTTCTTTAGAGCAACACCACAAAAATTGGAAATAGTAAAAAGGCTTTGCTACATAGTGGAAAGTAAAATTATGGCAACAAGGAAGTCTACCCCTCACAACTATAAAGATGGAAGTGTTGTTTCTTCTAGCCTTCCACAACCTACAAGGGTTACACCACAACAATTGGAAGAAAAAAGAGAAAAAGAGGTTTGTTACAATTGTGATAGCAAATGCACTAAAGGTCATAAGTGTGCTGAAAAGAAATTATTTTACATAGAATATGAAGAGGAGGAAGAGAAGGATCAAGAAACATCAAAAGAAGAGGATATATGCCAGGAACCAACCCCAGAGAAAGAAGAAATGAATCAGACCATATCTTGTAAAGCACTCGCAAGAATTACCACTCCTCAAACTCTCAAGAGAAGGACATATCAAGAAGAAAAAGGTGCAAGAAGTGAAAGATCACATCGAGAAAGAAGAAATGATTCCAACCATATCTTGTAATTCATTGGTCGGAATTACCACTCCTCAAACTATCAAGATAGAAGGGCATATCAAGAAGAAAAATGTTCAAGAAGTGAAAGATCACATCGAGCATCAAGAAATGAATATGACCATATCTTGAAAAGGATTGGAAGAAATTACCACTCTTGAAAATCTAAAGATAGAAGGACATATCAAGAAGAAAAAGGTTCAAGCAGTGAAAGATCACATCGAGCATCAACAACAAGTTCTCCAATTTTTAAAGGATAATGCCACTTTGGTGCAAAATCGAATGAAACAACAAGTAGATCAACATCGTAGTGAAAAATGTTTTGATGTAGGTGATTGGGTATTTTTACTGCTACATCTCAAGCAAGCTATTTATAAGAAGGAAACGTTGGCAATACTACATGCACTTAAGAAATGGTGTCCTTATCGAATCGGAAGACACTTCAAGGTAAAAATGGATCATGATAGTCTTAAATACTTTTTAGAACAACTATTATCTTTAAAAGAACAGACAAAATGGGTCACAAATATGTTGGGTTATGACTTTGACATCATTTATAGAAAAGGGGAGAAAAATTTTGTTGCAGATGCACTCTCAAGAAAGGATGAGGATTTCGAAGCATTATTTTGTGCTATTTCTATTATCCACCCAGATTGGATAAACAAAGTAAGGGATGAATGGAAGAAGGACGAAGAAGTGTGGCCACTCATTCAAATTTTGCAAAAGATCCCAATTCAAACAATATTAACAGAACTTGAAGAGGAAGGAAAAATCATATTGGAACCTGGAGCAGTCATAGAAACAAGAAACCGACAGCTACGAAATCGATAAATTTCAGAGTATCTCATCAAGTGGAAGAACTTACCTGCTGAAGATTCCACATGGGAGGACAAGAATTTTATACAGAA
>APFE031751089.1:0-33167 GCA_000404065.3 Pinus taeda
TTTCTATAATATAAAATCCTCTTCCTTTCATTTGATGTATCTATTGTTTTATGGCTACGATATTTCCTCTTACTATATTTTACACATGCTTTCACTTATTGGTTATTTAGAGTTTACTTACAGGGGCCACGACATAGATAGGGTGTATATATATAGCTTATTCATAAGTAATACTATTTCTATACATATTTTATCCACTTCCATGACACCTCCAAGAAAGAGAGAAAAGGCAACAATTGAATAACCAAAGTGATGCTCGTAACCCTTAACCTTACTCTTTTTGTTTGTTTTAATCTAATATCTATTTGTACACTCTCCATAAATTTTCGTCCTATAGGGATTAGGATAGAGGATTATTTTACCCTTTTACTCTCAATCTCGGAACAGAAGTCGCCCTTTTCAATTGTACCATATGTTTTCCTATAACGAATTACTGCAGAAGAAAAATATGTTCTTCATGCATATGAACTACATGTTTAAAGATAATATCTCTAAACTTGTATTAATTATCAATAACTACTCTGCATCAAATCTTTAATTTTTCTATCAATACACATTTTCTTACAGTAATCAATCAATCACATAAATCATTAATTATCTACTTATCTAAAATTGCCTAGAAAATTTGCCAAAGGCTTCCATGTTCCTTTCAACCTACGTATTGGATTAATAACTAGTTCCCCCTGAGCTTTGTCTCTAGTATTAGAAAAAAAAGATGAAAATTTATTTTCACAATTCACTTCCTAACCCTTTTTGTAACGTCTTGCAATAAATTTCAGGGTTCAGCTAGTTTTTCTCTCCCACTAGTTCTCTTTTAGAAGCAATTGTCTTTCTCTCCCACAATTCTTTTCCATAGATTACACCTCATGACTTTTATCTCCCATCACGAAAAATTAATTCTTTTGGTGCTTTCTCCCAAGATTCTCTTAAATCTTGGCAAATGGGAGGGTTTTCCTTTTTTTTGGTCTTTTTTTTTAGTATATCACATTCATGGCCTTTTTTTTTTCCAGCCAATAAGTAGTGTAAAATCATCATGTAATTGTTCAGGGGTATGACATATTTATAGAAATTGATAAAGCAGTGGGACTAAATGTTCAATAAAAAAATGAATTTGGCAACAAAAAATATTATTCAAATGTAATGTTCCCATTGAGCCATATGAAAAAAAATATAACATAAAAGATAGCATTCTTAATAGTGTTGATGTAATATGCAAAAAATGTACAAAACAATCATGAAACTAGTCTCCCATAACTCTACGCCAATGCACAGTATAATTCCTTAGCAAAATCATAACTCCTATATCAACCAATGTCCAATTTGTGCCATGTGAAATGACAGGAACAATATTAAATTTTAAATATAGATGTACAAGTTTATTAGCTTTAATAGATCAACTGTAAACAACACAATGTTCATCTGAAAAATTAAACAGATTTGAGTTATTTACGATTCTCATACATAGATTCCTACACTAATGCCTCAATAATGATAAAAGTAGTTTGACACCAATAACCAATCGTAATCATTTACTATCAAAGCCTTAACAAGAAAAATATTTCAATTTCAATGAAAATGAGTAAACGAATTAAAGTAACAGTACCCTAATCATTCAATGTCAAATCATAGTGGACCAAAATTATATTTAGAACATTTAAATTTAGAGCAACGCATGGTATACTTTCTCAACAGAATAAGAACCTATATTTCATAATTGTGTCATTATTATATTCTTTCCAAGATTTTTTCTAACTTGATATCATAACAATAAAAGAGTATGGAAGTAAATATTTGTTTTTATTTTGGCCCAAAATAAACAAGTTTTCAGCATGTGTAGGAGGTTTGAACTACATATTATAGGAAATGTACAAAAATTACATCCAAAAGAGCTCTCTAGCCCAATAGATACCATCCATAGTAATAGGCAAAAAGACCCAAAGTTGAACGATTTAATTAGAGGAGGATACCTCTACCCAAAATGGAGACCATATGTCCTCTTGGAATGTTCTTTGCATCATTACATAAGATAACATAGAAAAAGGAATATAATATCTGGGCGACAATATGTTATGGCCATTGCAAAATCTACCTCAAGAAATTATTTTCCCATTGCTATCACTGTGTAGGGTATTCCCATTCCACTGGAGTGGGCTTGTAGTAATGATGTTCGTTAAGAGTGTGGTGCCTTGTGGATATTGGTTGATCATACATCGTTGGATGCTCAATTGACTGCAGGAGATGGGATCCAACGTTACTACTAGTGTGGATAACCCTGCTTCCAAAGGGACAAGATTCATAGTGGCATTTTTAGATTCTCCATGAGGATGTTGATCCTTGGGTGACTAGTTATGAAGCCTAGAGTGATTCACTACCGATCCAAATAGATACTGCTAATAGGAGGCATGAACAATTGAAGTTGTTGGCGAGGAGGAGTACTGGATCTCCATGCCTAGATATCTGAAATCCCTGCAAAGTACAACTCATGAATGAGTTAAACGGAATTCGATATTGAGGACATCACCTTCAATTGAAGCATCAACATCTTCCTAGTCCCTATACATTCGACCAAGAACATTGAGAATATCCTAGAGGTGGTTTCCCATGCTACATAGTTCATGTTCCTCTACATCTACAACCATTTGATGATGGTGACTAGGGATACAATTGTCAATGTTTTCATCACCTTGTCCATGCTAGAGGGGGGGGGAAGGTGATCTCCCCCTTCATCTTCCTCCCTTGCAGGGGCATTAGTTTTCCCTTACCATGTTAGCTCCAATGATCTCAAACTATATTCTCTTGTCTACTGTGGATTGTCGAATTTTGTTTCCATCCTCTGCTTATGGCGATAACCTTCTATACATTCTTCCCAACTTGCGAAGTCAAAGGATGAATGGTCTATCCATGAATGCAGAGGGAGGGAGTGTTTTCCACCTCCACCTTTTCTTGGACAATGAGCACTCGGGAGAGTGTGTGAATGGCATTGTTGAACCATTGAGTTATGAGTTCTGGGGGTGATCGTCATGAGGATTGTGATTTCTGTTTAATGGTGTTACATCACCTAGATCTAGGGGAAATGAAAAGTTTTTTCTATTTTAAATTAATTATTCCTTTAAATAATTAAGAATTTTCAAACATCTAAATTTGAAATGTTGTGGTTAAGAAGGAAATGCAAAGATATCATGACTTCCACATTTTCCCCTTAACACTAGTCATGCGTGGCTTCGAACTTTACATTTAGTTATGGTAAGTATTCTTATCATGGAATAACATTTTCTTAGTTTCCATGTGATTTGTAACCATATAAATTGAAATCTCAACATTAGTTAAAAAGCTGCAACTTTTCTTTTTCACGTCCTTCGCCAAATTTAATTACTTGTCAAGTTCCACACTTTTTGCAAATGATGTCATTGAATGGGAGGTCAACAATCACAAATTTTCTCCCCGCATCGTCTCAATCTAAGTCTTTTTAGTAATCTATATCTTTTCAACAATCGAAGTCTTCTCAACATTTATTGGGAACATTGACAAGTAATCAACACATTGCTAAGCATTTAATTTGAAGCATTGTGCAATGTTTAATGGTGTGTAAACAAATCAAAACATCTAGAAGACTCCATAGAATATTGCGGAAGCAAAACGTGCCCATTGATCCACGATTCCACCGACGCCCTAGGTTATACATTATGGGGGTGATTGTCAAGAGGGTCTATATTGCTCTTTAATGGAATTATGTCACCAAGATCTAGGGCACCTAAAAACTTTTTTTGTTTTAAATTAATTTCTCCTTTAAACAACTAACCATTTTCAAAATTCTAAATTTGAAATGCTAAGGCTAAGAACAAAATACATAGATATCACGACCGTTACATTTCCTTCTCCACAGTTTCTCCTTAACATCCACCATGATGTGCTTCAAACTTTACATTTAGAATTGCTAGGAATCCCTCTCATGGAATAACATATCATTAGTTGCCATACTATTTGTAATAGTGGTTATGGTCAGATGGCATTAATTGAAAAGTTGAAAAATAGCCTTTTTTTTTCGTCATTTGACAAATTTAATTACTTGTCAAGATCCACACTTTTCGTGAGTAGTGTCACCGAATGGGAGGTCGGTGATCATGGTTCCATACCTCGCACTAGATTACTCATGCACACATACTTTTCGTTCCACAAATTGTTCTAAATATTTTAAGCATTTATTAGAAAAATCAACTAGTAATTTGGAAATTATTAAACATTTACTCTGAAGTATTATGTAATAATTATTGCTATGTAAAAAAATCAAAAACATCACAAAGACTCCACAGTAGATTGCAAAAATGAAACATGCCCACTCAGGATTTTGTTAATTGTCAAGACCCGTGCTTTTCATGAATGACGTCACTAAATTATAGATTTTCTTTTTGGTTTAGTATTTTTACGTCAATAAAAAGAAAATAGTGGTCAGCGTACATTCTATTCCTATCATGACAAAGAGAGAGTTCAAACATAAAACTATTCTTATCGTAATTATAAGAAGAGCTTCGGCGTAAATCACATGAAAAAGACCTTTGTCGACGTGTTTCGAACCAACTAGTGTGGTTCATCGTTAGGACAAGTTGAAGATACAGATCCAATTCAACGTGTTAAATAGTCTAAGCAGAGACTCAAACGGCTAAAAAGACTAACGGCTACTTTTCAAGTCCAGGACCCCAGTCAAATTTCCTTTAACTAATTTAATATTAAATTACTATTATATTTACGGAGCTAAGTTAACCCGGTAAAAAATTATGCTTAGACTATTTAACACGCTGAACTGGATCTGTATCTTCAACTTGTCCTGACGATGAACCACACTAGTTGGTTCGAAACGCGTCGACAAAGGTCTTTTTCATGTGATTTACGCCGAAGCTCTTCTTATAATTATGATGGATCACAGAAGCCTCAATTCTACTATTCTTATCGTGACAAAAATAGAGTTAACATATAAAAATATGTAAATTTATAATACAAGTATGAAAATTTTTAAGAGTAATATATATCTATATCTATATATATAAAATAAAAAACAAAAATTTATTTACAAATTTTTGTTAGCCATCTCAAAACCCTAGACCTTGGGAATGATAGGACTATTTGAGCACAAAGATAAAATAATTTTTTTTTACTAATGAACTCACACGATGATTCAAGAGTTAAATTTTAGAAATAGAAAATGAAATTTCATTTTTAATGAAAGTGAAGGCCATGAAAAAAAAGATTTTTCATAACACTTAATCTAACTAGTCATCTTAATTCTCTTACAAACACTTTTTCAAGACATGGATTGACTTATGCTATAGATTTTTATTTAATTACTTTATCCTGCCAACTAATATAAAATTATGAATGTATCATGGGCTTTTTAAGTCCATGTTTGAAACTCAAAAAATCTGGTACATTTTTTAAGTCAAATACTCTTAACTAGCTTTACTCCTTAACCATCTTTTCAAGTGCAAATTAACTCTCTTAAAATTTAAAATTTGTTTTCTACTTGAATTATTTCAGTCCGTCAAAATTCCCATATAGCTCATTAATGCCCAAGGTGCAACAATCCTATTTATTAAAATTTTACTAAGGGTTTCACTTCAAAAGAATCACGTCTTCATGTCATCATTACATGAGAGATAAAGAAAAAGCAGCATTCGAAGTCAAAAACTAAGAGGAGGAAAATTATCAAACCATGCTTTCAAATCAAGGAAAACAAAATTAAAGGTAAAATAAGGCAGTGATTTCAAATTTTCATATGGGAGATTTTTGTCAAAAATTAAGGGAGGTGATGAGGTCTCAACAATACCTCATTCAAAATGTAGACAATGTTGTAGACTATTTTTTTCCAAAATGTATCAACTATATTGGCTTCATTGAGCATTTTTCTATCCATTTCCTGCATTGTTATTTCTTTCAAAAACTCCATTCATGATCCGAACTTAAACAAGAATGCAACAAATTACAGATATAACCATAAATACAGAGATGCAACATAAATAACACTTCAGTTCATTAAATATCAACTACTCAAATATGCTTACAAACAAAATGTAAATCGAATTGGTTCGGACGATGGTAGGTTATATCTGAGAAGAGATGTGGCGGCTACATGTATGTGAATTATGTTACAATGAGGCTCGAAGTCCTATTTATTATTGAGAAACAATAGAAAACCCTAAACATCCAAAAACCTAACCCTAGGAGATGAAGTGCCAAAACTATTGGCCCCGTTTAGGTAAATTGGTATATCAACTTCTTAGGGTCGTAACTTTGGTATATGATTTCTGTTTGACATGCACAATACCTCATTAGAAATATCTATCCAAGGATTACAAATTGTAAATGCAAACATGACACACAAACTCATGTTTCCTTTGTTTTCCAAAAAAACGTCATTTAGGGTCTCAAAATGACTCCAAAATTCATGACCTAAAAAACTCCCAAAATAAGTAAATTGTGCTACAATTAAGGAAACAAAAAAATTTAAAGAGACAATCTTGGGGATCCAAGTGGAATAGGCAGGTGGCCACCAATATCCACCTACATTAGTTCTCCCCCATTAGGAAGCAATGGTCCCCATTTCATTGTGTGCCTCCATGAGATGGAGAAACTTCTTCTGAACTTGTTCTAGGGTGAGCCACTTGCTTTGGTGCAAGAGTTGGCCAGCTTTGACAACCTGATACAGTTGGATATTTTGCTGGCGAGTGTTCTGGATTTGTGTGTCCATGATCTAATCAGTTGTGGCTTGTTCCATGCAATTTGGGTTTATCTCTGTTGGTGTGAGTTGTTCTGCAATGTCAGATGTGTCTAACAATGGTGGAAAGTATTGCCAAAGGTAGTCTACATTGAACACTGAGTGTAGACCAAGAAAAGGTGGAATATTGAGCTTGAAGGAATTGCCCCCTATAGCCTTGGTGATGGTGTATGGCCCATATCAGAGCGGGTGAAACTTGCGGTGGGGTCTAGTGAGGCGCTCCTTTTACAAATGTAGCCAAACTTTGTCATTGAAATAGAACTTTTGCGGCACCTGATGTTGACCATGATATTGTTTATACTTAGCATTCACTCTGTCCAATATCTCATGGACTTGCTGGCAGATGTGTTCAATGTGCTCAATGAAGTTGTTAGCCTTGTCGGCTTCAGACTAGACGTGAGTTGAATCTTCCTGAGTGGCTACAAATGGTATGACCACATCAATGGGACATAATGGCTGAAATCATAACCTTGCCTGAAAGGGGTTGTTTCCTATTGAGCTATGGAGAAATTTGTTGTAGTTGTGATAGACATAAGGGAGGATTTCATCCCATGTGCGTGGATTATTCGAGTTGTACATACGCGTAATGTGTACGATCATCTTGTTGATGACCTTTGTTTGGCCATCAGTTTTGGGATGGAAATTCGTGGACTTAGCAAGTTTGGTATCCAGCATCGACCAAAGATTTTGCCAAAATTCACTTAGGAATATGTTGTCCTGATTGAAGACAATGGAATATGGGATCCCAAATTGTACCCACGCTCACTTAAAGAAGATCTTAATAATGGCCTCCGTTGTGATACTCTTCTTGTAGGTCGTCATAATAGCCATCTTAGAGAATCTATCTATGACCAAAAAAATTCAACCATTGTTATTCTTAGTAGAAGGAAGTCTCAATATGTAATCCATGGAGATGGATTCCAAAGGTCGACTAGGAGTGGGGAAACGAATATATAGGCCTTGCTTCTTGATGGTTAGTTTGGCAATGGTGTAGGCAGTGCAGGATCAATTGTACTTCCCAACATCTCGATGAAGGTTTGGACAATAAATGTACTTCTTCAATATCATCATTGTTTTCTTTACTCTAAATTGTCTAGTGACTAGACTGTAGTGCGCCTCCCACATCATCTTGGCATGCTTGCTTGAAGGAACATAGATGTGTCCCAGGTGGCATAATAGTACATCCTGGATGTGAAAATTTAGAACTTTCTTACCTTCCAGGAGTGTCTAGTATGTGGTGCCAAATTTTGGATCGCTCTTGTAAAAATGCAGCTAACCCGAAGGCTTGTGCCCATAGGATTTGAGCACAATGATCAATTCCATGAATGGTGGTCGACTAAGGTAGTATACAACATTATTGGCGTTGCCCTTTTGATACTTAATGTTCAAATGGAATTGTTGTAGTTATGTGGACTATTTCTTATGGCGATTGTTCAGCAACTTCCCTTCTATCTATATGAAATGCAGGGGTCAGTGGTTTGTGTGGATGATTTTTTCCTTCCCCAGAATGTAATGCTTCTATAGATGGAACACCTGCACAATGGAATACATTTATTTTTCATAGGTGGGATACTTTTAGGTTGTGTCTAAAAGTGTCTCACTATGGTAAGCCACTAGATGCCCCTACTGAGTAAGGATTGCATGAATAGCATAGTTGGAGGCCTCTCTATCAATATCAAATGGTTGTTGCAGGTTCGGTAATGTGAGCACTAGTGCAGAGTAGAGGCGATGCTTCAACTCGACAAATGCCTTATGTTGGGCTTCAGACCAAACAAAATTTTCTTTCACTCCGCCCTTGGTGACTTGACTTAAAGGTGAGGTGATATGAGAGAAACCCAACACGAACCTGCAGTAGAAATTGGAAAGACCTAGAAAGTTGTAGAGCTCTATTAGAGTGGTTGGATCTAGCCAATCTCGAATGACTTGTATCTTGGTTAGGTCCACATGAACACCCGAATCATCAATGATGTACCCCAGATATTAAACCTAGGTCATGCCAAAAGTGCATTTCTCCAAATTGGCACACAACTTGTGTTTTCGCAGGGTTTGGAGGACCTATCAAATATGGTGGGGGTTCTCTTCCAAAATCTGGCTAAAGATCAAGATGTCATATAAATACACCACCATGAATGCATTGGTGAAGGGTTGCAATATGTCATCCATCAATATCATGAAGGTTGAGGGGGCATTCGTCAACCCGAAAGGCATGGCAAACCATTCTGAAAGGCCCTCCTTGGATTTGAATGCAGCCTTCCATACATGAAAGGGTTCGATAGGCACCTGGTGATAACCAGACTTCAAATCAATCTTGCTAAAATATTTGGCCCCCTTAAGCTGGTCCAGAAGGTCATCAATCTAGAGGATTGGGTACCGATTTCATACATTGATCTTGTTCAATGCCCAAAAGTCAATGTAGAGTCTTCAGGTCCCATCCTTCTTCTATACCAATATATTTGGGCTCCCGTAGGGTGATGAGCTTGGTTTGATGTTCCCTTTCTAAAACAAATCCTGAATCTGCCTCTTAATCTCATTGTTCTCCAGAAGAGAGAATTAATAGATTGGTCCATTAGGTAGCGGCGGACCCGAGGTTAGATCGATGGAGTGCTTGACCTAATAGTGCAGAGGAACCCCCATAGGTGAGGACAAAATGTCCTTGTACTCCTCCACGACCTTGTCCATCTACTATTATTATGTGGAGGATCCATGTCTGGAAGTTGTGGCCACAATCTTCTTCCTGCGTTGAGGGTGAATCATAAGGAAAACAAATTTCCTCGTCTGTGAAATGATCTTACTGTATTTCTTTGCAATGATCAAAGAGATACCTCTGGTATCATGTACATCTTACTTGCTAAAAGTGATAATCGCAGAGAGAGGTCTAGTCTCATATATAACATGTCGCTTCCACACGTATGGTTTTCCTAATAATACATAACAAACTTCAAGAGGGGCAGCATGACATGGTACCTCATTCATGAAGGGCTTGATGTTGTAGGGAAGACAAAATTGTTGGTTAACACAGAGATCTTGTCCTTGGTGAAGCCACCTGATGGTTTATGTATGTGGATGTGTTTTAGTTGGTAGGTCCAGCTACTTCATGACCTCTATTGAAATGAGGTTATTTTGGCTCCTGTTGTTGATAATTAACTACAATAGAGAACCCTTTACCCACATTTGTGAGTGGAAAAGGCATTCCCCCTCCTCTAGATCTTCAAGCTCATTCTTCTGAATCTTGGTGGTGGCCATGATGGCATTGGGCTCTGCATCAATGATCTACTGCCATTTTTCATTCTCCTTGTCAGGTTCTGACTTAGAGTTAGAACATGCATCTTATTCAGAAGCTTTTCGCTCTACCACCAGTCACTGCCTTGACTGATAATCACTCATGTTGTGAGTGGAGCTCTTATGGAACTCAACCATTTTCCCATGTGCTTCTTTGTCTTCGTGGTGTTGTTCTTTTCTTGCAGCTTCGACGAGTTGTCTTGGGTTGCCCCATCTTAGCTTTGTCCTTTTATTTGTGGTTTGGGGGCGCCTTTCTCTTGGTTCAAATTCACAAATCCAAAGTGTTGCTTCTTTTATCTAAACTTCTGCTCAATCTTGACAGCATATCGGTACGTCGTTCCAAGCAAGGAGATTTCCAGGACTCCATCTCATCTTGGATGTACCTGTGTAAGCAATCATGGTACTTGAGTAATAAATGTCGCTCAATATCCTTGATACCCAATTTCGTGCGAGGGGTATGAAAAACAATGGTAAACTCTAACACGTCTTGGTCCCTTCCCTACTGTAGCATGGTCCACTTTATGTATTTATCCTCATACATGGGGGCTTCACTAGGAGAGTAATACCACACCACATGGGTTCATATTGGGGGATATATATTGAGGAAGAAATGGCATAATATATTGGGGCATATATAGGGGGTAAAGTGTTTTTATATTGGCAAGTATAAAAAATGGAGCTCAAAATTAATGAAAAAATATGAAGGGGTATAAGAAAATTTAATGAAAAAATGGATACCTACAATATCTAGTGGAAGTAGGCGTATTTTAAATAGGAAAAGTGTATTTGTTTTTTTGTAGCTAAATCTAGCACAACTAAGAAGCTACAGTAAAGGACTTCATTAAAAGTATTTTCATGTTTTGAATGTGTGTATCTCCAATGGCATTTGGTGTTTCATTGGACGTATGCATTTCTACATTCCTATTAAGTGATGGAGAGTGGAGTTGTAAGGTATATATATGTTTTTGAGGAAATGGGAGAAATCAAAATTTGGAATCTTCATTTCATTAAAGGTGCAAAAGAAAATGAAAATGATTTTGGAGCAAATTTGGCCTTTATTTTATGCTCTCAGCTTGTTGTACAAGGAAATTATTTATTTAAAATTACCCAAGGACCTATTTTCTTCCCATTCATATGGATACAAAGGCAGCCCAAGTTTATTATTAAACTAAGGGGTGAACATCTGTGTACTATATGTCTTAATAATGTTTGGGGGTACTCTGGTATGAATGTGGGAGAAGAATTAAAACAATGCCCACTATTCAACAAGAATCAAATCCATCTATCGTAAGAGTTGAATCATTGCTTAATGCATCAAGTAGTTAGTCAAGGACAACACATTTCATTAATTCAACTTCAACAATAGGCATGAGAAAAAATTCAAGAAATCTGGGATTGTCAGGTTTAGAGTCTTCTAGCTGCTAATGAGGCACTTGAAAGCGATTCTGAAGAAAATAGTGATCTAGACTCCTTTGCTAGAGATTTAGAGAATTTAATGGATGACAAAGAGGGTAAGGATGGTGAAATTGGTGATTCTGACACAAAAATAACAGACGAAGAAAAAGGTTGGAGCAGAGTTGACCTACATAGAAAACGAAGGGGTCCTAAGGTGTCATATTTTAAATGCATTGTATAAGAAAACAGAGAAAAAAATAAAAAATTCGTGATATGGGTTTTGTGTAGAATACCCCAAATTGACTTCATTGCAAGAAGTGTCCAAATATTTAGAGAATTTTAAGTGATATTTCTAGTTATTCAGGAAGGTATATGCCCAACATTTGTAAAACATGTGCAATAAATAATTTTCGTTTCTAAATCAACCAGATAATTCCTCTGTAACTATCTCAGATTATGACTGAGGTGTTTGCTGTAATTATTCTCATGAAAACATAGGAGCACGCATCCAAGCACAAATGATTTGACTCAGTTAAATCCATCAGTTAAATACACAGTTTTTATAACTGGGTAGAACTTATTTTGTAACCAAGTCAAGCATCAGTTTGAAACTAATTTTGGGGATAGTTAATCAGTTAGGTTTAAGAGGGGAATTAAAAATATGGAAAAATTTTAGTAGGGGGTTCCGAGTCCAGTCTTCATGGTTGAGGATTATAAACCATAATCTTCTTCAAGTCTAAATACCTAAATAATATATATGAGTTTGATTTCAGTGTTGGTATTACAATGATTGTTTTTCTCGTGTGTCCCAATATTGATATATGCTTTTCTTTTCTTGGAGAGTGTAAAATGTAGTTGGTTCTTTAGTTTATGTTTTTAATGAATTTACTTCATTTTACTCATTAAAATTTAGTTGTAATCATTAAAAAATAATCTTGAAGCCCTTAATAAAGCTTTCCACATTCGGGAATCTCATTCATATTCTTATTTTTCATCCATCATTCTTTATATAGATTTGATGCATAGATTCTTAATTATCTGTGCCAAAACTCCGTCTCCTTCATTTTTTGCTTTACATCTCCACCCTACAACTCTCATAGTCCATGACCATTCTTCTTTAGAAGGCTAGGGTTTCAAAACCAGAACTTTGGGTTACAAGCCTTCATGGTATGTACTTTTGACCATTAATTTCAATCTTTTATCCAATCTCAAAATGTCTCAGGCACTAATTCCCTCACAGCCAGGAACTGTCTCCTGAGGTACAATAGGGTTCATATTGGTAGGGGTTAAATAATGTGATTTTTAGGGGAATTTTCCAATATGTAGTCAAATTAAGGGTCTCTCTTAATATGCCACAAATGCACATGATAGGTCATAGGTTCATTGAGTGATGTCCCTGTGTCCTCATAGCTCTCAACAAGTTAGTGTTGCTACTTGAAGGAGTCCTAGAATGAATTCCAAATGGGTGTAGCTGAAAATAGTGCGGGTATACTTTCATCCTTCTTCTCATGCTGGGCTTACCACTAGTCCTTGATGTGGGGGGCGGCTTTAAGAAGCACAAAATTAATCTTTTTCCGATTGGAAAAATATTGAACAAAAATATCATTCTACAAGATTTAACCATTTATCTATGGCATTCACATCTATCTAACCTTCAAATATGGGGATGTCAAAGCTAACTTGTACCTTAAAGTGTGTATTTCTTCCAGAGTAGTTGTTGGAAGGAGATGCATCACCCTTGGGTAGCCGCTGAAGAATATGAGCAAAGTTGTCTATCATCGTGTTCCTGTGTCACTCGAGGGCTTCTTCGAGTAAGATTTTTAAAGGAACTCCTACCCCCTCGTCTTTCTTCTCTTCCACCATTGGAGGCCGTTAGGATTTGCGAGGTTGGTCTTGCAAAGGTTAGGCCAGTTCGAGCCCTAACTCCTTATATCTCGACCTCATTGGGGACACACAAAGAAAAACAAAGAAAGAGAAGACTGTTCTGATACCACTAATTTGAACTTAAACAAGAACACAACAAATTATGGATATAACCATAAATATAGAGATGCAAAAAAAATAACACTTAATTTCATTAATATCAAATACTGAAATATGCTTACAAACTGAATGGAAATAAAACTGGCTCTGGTGATGGTAGCTTATCTCTGAGAAGAGAGATAGTGGCTACATGTGTCTGAACTATGTCACAATGACACTTTAGGGCCTATTTATTATTGATAAATAATGGAAAACCCTAAATATCCAAAAACCTAATCCTAGGAGATGAAACACCAAAATTATGGGCCCCAATTGGCTAAATTGGTACATCAAATTCTCGGGGTCATAACATTGGCATATGATCTCCATTTCATGCACACAATACCTTGCTAGAAAGATATATCCAAGGACTACAAATTTTGAATGTAAACATGAGTGAATACTCATGTTTTCTCAATTTTCCTAAGAAAACATCGTTTAGGGCCTCAAAATGGCTCCGAAAGTTCACGACCTCAAAAACTGTCAAAAATAGTAAATTATGCTACTATTAAGGAAATTCAAAAACTGAAACAAAACATGTTGGGGTTTTAAGTAGAATAGGTGGGTGGCCACCAATATCCATCGGGATAAATTTATCATTGTGGTGTCCTTGCAATAGATAGTTGTCTTCTAACCCCATGACTTTCACAAATTTTATTAAATTCATTAGAGGTAATCTCACATCTTTTGTGCAATATGAAACATTCAATTTTTAGATCAATCTTGTTTTTAGAAAGAGCCTTAAAGGTCTTAAATCTCTCAATCGCCTCAACTTTTTCTCCAAGAAATGTGAACCATGTCATTCTTGTGTAATCATAAATGGAAAACATAAAATATATGTCACCTTAAGAAGAGTATTTTCAGTAGAAATCACATAGGAGAAAAATTTGCCGATCCATTTCGAATTAGCTAATGTGGTTCATCATCAAGACCAGATGAAGATGCAGATCATGGCATATGCTTAAATAGAGGGTGATGTAGGGACCAAAATATCATATTATAGCTATAATAATGGCTAGTTTAAGAAAAATAATATTTTAATAATATTCCTATAATGACTAGTTTATGAATAATAGTATTATAATTTATAATAATCATTAAGATAAAAAAGTATTAATTAAGAAAATATTGAAAAAGATAAAATTAATAAGAAACAAATAATCAAAGGCAAACAAAGATAGGGAATAGAGTAAACAAATATAAAGAGGAGTCAAGACCTAATTAATGAGTCAAGATCCTATAAAAATAATAATTAATGGAAGCTAAAATCAAAACCAAGCAATCAAAGAGGGAGGGACAAATAAATTAGGGCCAAACAAAAATAAGTGTCTACAGTCCTATAATTAATATAAGGAGCCATGAAAAATCAATAAATTCTAAAATAAATACTAAAAGTGGTTGAGATGAAAATAATACTAATATGCCAAGGAATTAAAAAAAAACAAATGGGAAGACTGACCAAAATAATATTAACATTAAATACAAATACCTATACAGAAATAAAAACAAAAAAAATCATAAATAGAAACATCAAACCCTAAAAAAACAAAATAATCCAGAAACAGAAACAAACTAGGAGGACAGGACAGGGACCCAACTTCTTCTAATGTTCTAACCATTGTCTCTATTTAAATTATTGGGCCTTTTTTTTTATTGCCAGTGCCTCGCTGAATTTACGATGATGTACATGACTAACCTTGGTAATGACATGTCCCTCCTCAATGCAGATGTGATGCTTAGATTTTTCCTGCATGTTCTTCTAAAGAAAAGGAGTGGGTCATGCCATGCTTGATGTCAGCTGCATGCTCACGAATCCTTTGATCAATCGAGCGACCGGTCTCACTAATCTAGGAAGTCCCACATGAGCAAGGGATAACATGAACATCTTTCATATTTTTCAGGTCCACAGGGTCTTTAATGGATCTTAGGGAGATTCAGGTGGTATTTAGAGGCCTAAGGTTGAAGGATCCTTATGCTTCTTTAACATCCTTGCAATTTTGTCCATGGTGATAAAAGGGAGATGAACACCACAAAAATGATACATGGTTTCTTTCTTAGCCTTAGGACCTTTTTTGGCTTTGAGGAAAGTCTTAGTGCATTGGTTTCTACTATACCTATTGCTTAAGAAAAAAATCAAGAGGTGTTCATTCTCCTCATTGAGATTGTTGTTATCAGAAACCCTTAAAGCTCTAGTTGCTAAAGTATTGAGAACACCAAGCTTTTGAGAAGGGAAATGAAGAGAATTAGCATGAAGATATTTCTTAGTGTCAATTTTCTTCCAAAAGGCACAATGAGAAAAAGATCCATCATCATTCCTTGAGAGGAGGAAGTCAAGGAAGGGAAGACTATTATTGCTTTCAAATTCCATGGTGAACTTTATGGAATTAGATTGATTATAAAGGTGAAGGAAAAAATGTTCCAACTCTTCCTTTTCACGGGACCAAATGACACAAGTGTAATCCACAAAACTCTTCCAAACCTTAGGCAAAAGATGAGAAGAGGCCAGGGCCTTTCA
This sequence comes from Pinus taeda, assembly GCA_000404065.3. Classification (NCBI taxonomy): domain Eukaryota; kingdom Viridiplantae; phylum Streptophyta; class Pinopsida; order Pinales; family Pinaceae; genus Pinus; species Pinus taeda. The sequence goes on from APFE031751089.1 coordinate 15,978, forward strand.
TTCAAAATCGTCCATGAATAGATTAGCCACTAGAGGGGAGAGGGGGAAACCCATGGTGACACCACAAAGTTTTCTGATAGAATTCCACATCGAAGAAGAAGAAAGTGGAGGTTAGATAGATATCAACTAACTTAGCAGTATTAGGATCCATAATGCACTTGATGACCTCGATGGCCTTGATGATAGGGATATTAGTGTAGAGGGAGACCATGTTGAAACTCACAAGATTTTCATCGGGCTCAAGCCTGAAATCTTTTAATTCATTTTCTAACCAAGGAAAGTCCTTGAGAAAGGAATATGTATTGCCTACAATGGGCTTAAGCTTCATTTCTAAATATTTGGAAAGAAGATAAGTCAGCCCTCCTATTGTGTTGACAATGGGTCTCAGAAGAGCCCCTTCCTTATAGATCTTTGGAGGTACATAGATTCTGGGGGTAAGAGGGCTACTCTCAATCACCTTACAACTGAATGAGTTGACCAAGCAAAAGCCACACTTTTGGAAATCTTCTTCAAGGGGTCCTTACTAAGTTTACTATAGCTCCCGCTATTGTGGAGATTATCCAACATATTCCTCCTGTAATTCTCTTTATCAAGAATAACCACAACCACACCCTTGTCGGCTTTGAGAACAACAATATCCTTGTTATTTTTTAAGGACTTGAGAGTGTCAATTTCATGCTTACTTATGTTGTTCTTGGGGGGCTTAGCCTTTCTAAGGACATCTGCACAGTCATGTCTGATGATATCTTTAGTGACTTTCAGTAAGTCTCCAATACCATATTCAATGTCATAGATGATATCATCGACCGAGATCTTTCTAGGAGCAAGGAGAAAATTCAATCCCTTCTCCAAAAGACTAAAGATTTGGGTCAAAAGAAAAACTAGAGAGATTGGCAACCTTATTGTAAGAGGAAGGAAGAAAATTAGAACTAACAATATTATTCAAACCTAAAGTTCTAAAACATTATTAAAACCTAAAGTTCTAAAAAAAAGCCTATTATTATTATGAAAATTAAAAAGATAATCATTAACTCCCTTATTACTATTACTATTATTATTATTATTATTATAAACTACTACTACTATTATATAAAAACTATATTATCATTATAACTAATTTTAAATTCCAACAGATTACCTACCTTTTCAATTCTTTTGATATCATCCCCAACAGAGGTCGCGAAATAACTTGTCAACGACCATGCAGGTTCTATATTGGAGTTTGCACCAATCTTACTCAAGAAAGATTCTGCCAATGACCGTTTCCAACCATCAACGGATTCGTTTTTCAAAGGAGGTCGAGATAGAGATCCCCTAGCTGATCTAGAGTTGTAACTAGCATATGGAGAAAGATTCAATGCACTGACCAACACCGATTTCACGAAAGCTACATGCTCTCAACCTGAACCACAATGAGCTAGAGGAGCTAAAACCAAGGTAAAGGTTATGAGGGGAGCACCACCAGATCGACATTGACCAATGATGGAGTAATCGCTACCATCGACACGATGAGAGAGAGGGGATAGGGGAGGAAGGTCAACAAGTGAAAGATAAATACTAAGACGGAGAAACAATGGAGTAGGGGAGCATTTGGCCAAGTGAACTTTTAGATCTATTCCAGCAAAAATGAGAGACAGTTTTAGCTTCACTTTCAATAGTGAAAGCGTGAGAGACAGAGCCAACCCAAGACTCTTCGAGCGCATAGACCTGATCGGGAATGATTATTCCCGTGGAAGAATAATGAAAACAAGAAGAGTCCATAACCTATGAGATATACTTCTTTGAGAGCTTGATGAAATTCTTAGATTTCTTTACTTTCAAGACCTTTTCCATGAGAATAGATTTCAACGTAGAGCATGCCTCAATCCAGGGCCAAGGAGGAGAAAAAAATCATATTTGAAAGCTCCAAATGTAGAGAAAGAAAACCACAAGAAACAAAATCAAGCCTCTTTCTAACCTTTCCAATCTCCAAATGAGCTAAAGAAAAACTAGCATTAAGGAAAATGTTAAGGTAAATGGAATTATTAAGATTTTTTCGGTAGAAATAACATAGGAAAATTTTTTACCGATGTGTTTCAAACGAGCTAGTGTGGTTCATCATCAGGCCCAGATAATGATGTATACCATGGTACAATCTTAAACAGAGGGTGAAGTAGGTACCAAAAGATCATATAACAGCTATAATAAGGACTAGTTTATACATAATAATATATAATTTAACAATAATTATAAAGGTAAAAAATATTAGTTAATAAAAGATCTAAAAACATAAAAATTAATAAGAAATAAACAATCAAAGTCAAACAGAGACAGGGAACAGAATCAAAAAATATAAAGACGAGTCAAGACCTGATTAATAAGTCAAGATCCTATAAAAATAATAATTGATGGAGACTAAAATCAAACCAAAGAAATCAAAGAGGGAGGGATAAATAAGTTAGGGTCAACCAAAAATAAGGGTCTAAGGTCTTACAATCAATATAAGGAGCCAAGAAAAATCAATAAAGTCTAACATAAATACTCAAACCGGTTGAGGTAAAAATTATACTAAAAAGCCAATGAAAAAGAAAAATTAAATGAGAAAACCGACCAAAAGAATATTAACATTCAATACAAATACCTATATAGAAATAAAAATAAAAAAATTCATAAATAGAAAAATCAAACCCAAAAAAAAAATCGCCAACAGAAACAAACTAGGAGGACATGGCAGTAGTCATGAACTCGGCGTTGGTCAGTGTGTTGAGTCTTTCTCCATCTGCCAGTTAAAGCTCTAGATTAGCCATCAGGTCTCTATCTCGTCCTCCTTCAAAAAACAAATCTGTTGATGGTAGAAAAAGTTTGTTGGTAGAATCGTTGTTGAGTAAGATTGGCACAAACTCTAATATTGATCCTTCATGGTCATTAACAGGTTATTCCACAACCTCTTTTGGGGATGATATCAAAAGAATTAAAAATGAAGGTAATCCATTGTAATTTAAAAATTCGTATATAGTGATAATATATATTTTTATAATAATAATAATTAATAATCTTTTTTAATTCTAATAATAATAATATGGAAAGTTCTAGAACTTTAGGTTTGAATAATATTTTTTTAGTTCTAATTTTCTTCCTTCCTCTTACAATAAGGTTGTAAATCTCTCTAGTTTTTCTTTTGACCCCTAGTCTTTAGTATTTTGGAGAAGGGTTAAAATTTTTTCCTTGCTCCTAGAAATATCTCGGTCGATGATATCATCTGTGACATTGAATATGGTATTAGAGACTTACCGGAAGCCACTAAAGATATCATCAGACAAGATTGCGCGGTTGTTCTTAGAAAGGCTAAGAGCCCCAAGAACAACATCATTAAGCTTGAAATTGACGCTCTCAAGTCCTTAAACAATAACAAGGATATGTTTTTTTTCTCAAAGTTGACAAGGGTGGTCCTGTGGTTATTCTTGATAAAGAGGATTACAAGGGGAAGATGTTGGATCATCTCTAGAGTAGCGGGAGCTACAGGAAACTTAGTAAGGACCCCTTGAAGAAGATCTTGAAAAGTGTGGCTATTGCTATAAATACTAGTAGCTTGGTCAACTTGTTCAGTGATAAGTTCTTTGAGAGTAGCCTTCTTACCACCATAATATATGGACCTCCAAAGATCCATAAGGAATGGGTTCCTCTAAGACCCATTAAAAACACGATACAAGGTATGACTTATATTCTTGCTAGATATTTAGAAATGAAGCTTAATCCCCTCGTAGGTAATACAAATTCCTTTGTCAAAGACTTTACTTCATTTGTCAATGAATTGAATTATTTCAGGGTTGATCCCGATGACAATCTTGTGAGTTTCAATGTGGTCACAATTTACACTAATATCCCTATCATCGAGGCCATCTAGGTCATCAAGTGCATTACGGATCGTGATATTGCTAAGTTAGTTGATATTCACTAACCTCCACTTTCTTCTCCTTTGATGGGAAATTCTATGAGAAAACATGTGGCGTCGCCATGGGTTCCTCCCTCTCCCCTATGGTGGCTAATATATTCATCTGGGATTTTGAATCAAAGGCCTTGGCCTCTTCTCATCTTCTTCCTAAGATGTGGAAGTGGTTTGAAGATGATACTTGTGTCATTTGGTCCCATGGAAAGGAAGATTTGGAACTTTTTTTCCTTCATTTTAATAATCAATCTAATTCCATAAAATTCCCATGGAATTTGAAAGTTATAATTGTATGCCCTTCCTTGACATCCTCTTCTCAAGGAATGATGATGAATATTTTTCTCATCATGTCTTTTGGAAGAAAACTCACACATAGCAAAATCTTCATGCTAATTCTCATCATTTCCATGCTCAAAAACTTAGTGTTCTCAATACTTTAGCAACTAGAGCTTTAAGGGTTTCTGATGACGACCATCCTAATGAGGAGAAAGCACGCCTTCTGAGTCTTTTCCTTAATAATGGGTATAGTAGACAACAATGCACTAAGGCTTTCCTCAAAGCCAAAAAAGGTCCTAAGGCTAAGAAAGAAACCATGGATCATTTTTGTGGTGTTCATCTCCATTTTATCCAAGGAACCATAGACAAGATTGCGAGGATCCTATCCTATAGAAGCATAATATTCCTTCAACCTCTAGGCCTCTAAATACCATCTGAAGCTTCCTAAGATTTGTTAAAGACCCTATGGACCCCCAAAAAATGAAAGGTGTTTATGTTATCCCTTTCTCATGTGGGGATCCCTACATTGGTGAGATTGGTCACTCGATTAATCAAAATATTTGTGAGCATGGAACTGAAATCAAGCATGGAAGGACCCACTCCTTTGCTTTGGCAGAACATGCAGAAAAATCTAAGCATCAATTATACACTGAGGAGGCCCATGTCATTGCCAAGGTTAGTCATTTCCATCATTGTAAATTTTGGGAGGCCCTGGAAATGAAAAGGAGGCCTGATAATTTAAATAGAGACAATGGTTGGAACATTAGAAGAATTTGGGTCCCTATCCTATCCTCCTAGTCTATTTATGTTTGCAGATTATTTTGTTTTTTAGGGTTTTATGTTTCTATTTATAAATTGTTTTGTTTTTATTTCTGTATATGTATTTGTATTTAATGTTAATATTCTTTTGGTCGGTTTTCTCATTTTTATATTTTTTTTTGCCTTGGCATTTTAGTAATTTTCATCTCAACTGCTTTGAATGTTTATGTTAGACTTTATTGCTTTTTCTTGGCTCGTTAGATTAATTGTAGGACCTTAAATCCTTATTTTTGGTTGAGCCTAATTTATTCATCCCTCCCTCTTTGATTGCTTGGGTTTGATTTTAGACTCCATTAATTATTATTTTTTATAGGATCTTGACTCATTAATCAGGTATTGACTCTTTATATATTTTGACTTTGTTCCTTGTCTTTGTTTGAATTTAATTGTTTGTTTCTTATTTATGTTTATGTTTTTCGATATTTTCTTAATTAATATTTTTTTATCTTAATAATTATTATAAACTATAATATTATTATTCATAAACTAGTCATTATAGGAATATTATTAAAATATTAATTTTCATAAACTAGTCATTAGTATAGCCATTATATGATCTTTTGGCCCCTATATCGCCCTCTATTTAAGTTAATTCCATGATTTGCATATTCATCTGGTCTTAATGATGAATCACGTTAGCTGGTTTGAAACATGTAGGAAAAATTTTCTCCTATCTGATTTTTGCCAAAAAGACTCTTCTTAATGTAATATGGATCGCAAAAGCCTAAATTAAAAAAAGAAAAGAAAAGAAAAGTATTTGTCGTGTTTGGTTCATAGAGGTCTCTATAAATAAGTTGCAATAACCTGAATTCAAAGTACTCTTTTATTTTGAATATAATCAACCCCGTTATTTGTCCCATGCTGACATGGCTTACTAATAGTGTTATCTAGTTTTGGCAATTTTGACATATCCCTGACAGCGTGTGTGACGTCCCCTTTTCATTTCCTCAAAATTTTTAATGTAATTGGGTACTTGTAATTTTTTGTTAGCAACATGTATACTATGTACTAAACTTGATTATGTGATGCATTATTTTATTTTATTAATAAAAATTCTAAAGTTGAAGGAAGGGAGAAGCCAACTGATCATGATGCCTTGGGGAGAGGGAAAACTTAACTTAAGATGGAAAATATACCTTAGCTAAATACTTCCCTCTGATGTAATGGTTAGTATTCCCAAGAAGCTAAAAATATTGGATGATGAAGGGTGAAGGTGTGAATATAAAAATACAATGGAGGAGAAAAAATGGATTTTTCTTCCTGGTTCTTAGGCTTCTAGTTTTTTTCTCTTCTATTACTCTCTCATACATGTATCTCTCTCACTTGGAGATTTGATATGGCATGCAAAATAGTGGAAGACCCATAGAGGTTTAGAACTTGTGACTAGTTAAGAGTTATTATTGATAGAATATGAGACAGATACTGAGCTTTTCCTGTGTGTGAAGGAGATTCACCTTCACCTTTTGTGTTAAATATACTTTGAAAATTGTGTGTCAAATACTTGAGTTTAGTTTTCCCTCAAGGAATCAAGATATGACACGAGGGTGTCTAACTATCAGAAGGATTGTGGCAAAGTTGAGCCTAAGGTGGAGTGGAATGTGGCTCACCCTATTTCAGTTCCGGTATTTTTTAGTTACAATACATGTATATGTATGTGTGTGTGTGTGTGTGCTTATTTTGTGTTATTCATATATATTACATGGATGATTTAGTGATATGCATGAATTATTTTTATTGTTATATTATTTTATTTATGATCACTATGTTGTTATTATAGTAAAGTCTTGAGAAGTGGGTTTTAATTCAATTGGATTTTGAATGTCAATGAATTGGGAGACATGGGAGATGTATGATAATTTTGGGTAATTTCATATCTTTTCTATTAGTCACATGCCTTAATTATTACTTGCATGCATTCCATATTAACGGGACGATGAATTTTCTTTAATTTCCTCTACAGACTATAAGTGATTTCATGGAGTTTAATGGTTGAAGCCCATAGTGTGATTTACAACATAAACAAGTCATCTTGGCATTTTTACTATAATGTTTCTTCTGGAATATTCTAGAGGCCAAAACTTGGACCATATTGAGGGGAAATATCCTTGATCATACGTTTCAAATTTTACATCTCATTTTCCTGTATTTTTGGGTATATTATCTAAGGAAGTCAATCTTACTAAATGCTTCTTCAAACAATTCATCTTGTAATTTTCATTATATCATTTCTTCTGGGAGGTTTTAGAGGTTGAAAAATGCATCATAGTGAGATGAAATCCCACTCATCATCTTGTTTAATTTTAAAATATTGATTCACTATAGCCTTCGAGCTATGCTCTAAGATATTCAAGTTCCCTATATTTTCAAGAAAAAAATCATTTTGTAATTTTTTCTTTACTTTATCTTCTGAGAGGTTCCAAAAGCTTAAACTTGGACAATAGGAAGAGGAAAACCACTGGCCATCTAGTTCAATTTTTAGATCTTGACTCACTATATTTTCATAGTTATGCTCTAAGAAAGTTGAGCTTCCTGAATTCTTATTCAAAGAGGTTAGCATGGAATTCTAGCCAAAACTTTCTTTCTAAGATGTTATAGACTATGAAAGTTGGAGGAGAAAGAAGAAATATCTCAAGGTACTTGTGGTATAAAATTTATATTTTGGTACTCTATAATTTCTAATATATGCTCTATGGAAGATTGGGGTTTGAGAGAAATAAATTCTCACCAAAAACTATTTAATGAATTCCCCAACGAAATGTGGTTTCATAGATGGTGATTAGACAATGTTTGGAAATTTTTGGCAAAATACTTTAGAGAAAATGTGTTTCACCATAGCCCTAATTAAGGATTAGGGGGTTGGGTATGTTATAAAGTGGTATAACAGTTTATTGTTAAGCTCATGAAGAGGGAAAAAAATTGATACCCTATATCCTTAATCAAGCATTAAGTCATTGAGTATGTTACAAAGAGGCCATATAGAATCATTCAACACTAGACCTAGAAGGGTTTAAGAATGTTCTCAATGGGATCTCTGATACTATGCTATAAAGAGATATCATAGCATGGTTCAATGGAAAACCTTGATGGGCTGAAGAATAGATGAAATGGGAACACTGATACTATGTTATAAATGGTATTAGAACTAAGGTTTAGTATTGAGCTTTGATGGGTTTGAGTATAGTAAATAATTTGAGTTTTAAATTGATATTTATGCATGCATGTGTACTTATGTGAAATTGTTTGGTTGTATACATGATTATACTGATGTTACTTCAAGACTAATTTGATTTTGATCTAGCAAGATGGACATGCAAGCTAGTATAGGGATACAGACAATGAGATAAAGGTAATAAACAAGTTTAATTATTGTGATTTTAGTGGTACTAATAAATGTGTGTTATGTTAGGTGATAAATACTATTTTTGATAATCAAAAGAAAGATAAGGATATCGAACAGAAAGGCATAGCTCAGTAATGAAATGATCCCCACTAAGGAAAAGGGGAGAGAAGAGGGAACATTTCTCAATCTTATTAAGAAAATGAAGAGTTTGAAGGAATACCCTGAGAGTTGTAAAGTAGATAATGAAAGACTTATTAGAGATAAAGAAGTGTAGAAAAATATAAACATGATATTACTACAAAAATTAGCATATATGTAAGGGTTGTTGCAACATGGAAAAATTGTTGGAGATATATAGGAGTATTATAATGACAAGATCAAGAAATTCCTTGAACTAATAATGGGAAAACTCACCTTGCATGACTGTGCTAATTGGTTGATAATATTGTTGGAATATGTGCCATTTCTCAAAGACAAATAGATGAACATACAATATATTCTCAATGGATCATCAATATTATTTTACAGTAAGATAAAGTCAGAGGAGCACAAGACACTTGAATAAATTATTCAAAAGGAAAAACAATGCTTTAAGCAGTTATAAGATGAGGTAAATCCTCGTAAGGTTTAGGAGAATAAAAGGTCATTGAAATGTTGGGGTTGTGGAGGAGAAAACCTAGTCCATGATTTCACTCATCAATAACAAATGAAGGATAACACATATAAACTCTAGACACATGAAGCAAAAACTAATATTATAGAAAGAATTAAATCAAAGAGGAAGAATTTGAAATGTTGGAGTTGCAAAAAGGAAACATTTTTTTGTATTACCCTTATAAATAGCATGAAGGAAAGGAAATCTATGATGTGGAAGAGACTACCTCAAAGAAGAAAGAATAAACAACGTGTTAAAGTTTTGTACAACAATGGGAAATCAACAAAATGAATCCCTAGAAGTGGCAGTAGAGCTTTCTAGGAGTTGGCTAGTTCCTAGAGAAATTAAGAAGGCTAAGGCAATGAACTTTGATGGTGAGGTGAAGAGAAATGACGGAGAATCTGAAGAATATATCTAATATAATGAAGAAATTAATGAAACGTATATAACAAGATTATAATATTTTAGTAAATATTGATGGCTAACTAAGGTAACCCACTTGCATAGGAATTCAAGTGGGATGGTTCCTCCTAGACTATTTAGAAATATTTTGGAATTTTAAGGTTTCCATAGACCTTACGAAATACTCTAATTAACGTTTGTGAATTTGATAGTTTGTTGAGTTTCCTTCCTACAATAAATGTAAAGAGAAGATATTGAATATGTAGAATCAAGTTGTACATTTAATTACAAAACCACATAAGCATGAGAAGGTTTGGTTTGTTACAAATATCAAAATATATTGAAATATTGAAATCAAAATTTAATAGGAGTGAATTGGTTGTTGAATTGAGATGTTATAGTTCATCCATAAATTAATTGACTAACAATATATGTGTGTATGAATGGAATGGAATATGTGAAAGTATGACACATGCATGAAAATATGTACATGATTGGGTGCATTATGAGAGATATTGTTTGAAAGCATGAATTGGATACATAGTTGAAGTGCCCCTTTTTAATATTCATTGAAATTTGTATGTAATTAAATGAAATGATAGAGTACTAACTAGATGTGAGATTGAGATCATCTCAAGGGTTGTTTAGTATTAAAACTTCAAGTGTTGTAAGGTAGCGACCTGAAAATGGACCTTATGAAAATTATATTAAGGAGGCACAATTATGAATGATGAAGAGAATGATAGTAGATGTAGGTCAAGAAATTCATAAACGTAGCTAGTTGGATTCCTTGAAAATATTTCAGCCAAGAATGCATGTTGATGGTAGGCAAGTAAGTAGGGAAAACTTCAAGTGGAGACAAAAATGTAATGAAATTGGGTAAGAACTATTTTTGTTGATTTGTATATATTTTGTCTATCCAATTTAATATTTAGTAAAATATTAGTAACATGTGCATGCATGAATTTTCCATGTTAAGCATAAATTAAATGAAAAAATAATACACTCGTGAGATCAAATGTGTCCGGTAATGCATCGAGAGTTTGCAAGAAAGTGTGGGGGGTATGAAGTAAATGTAGGGAATGCATTGTGTTCATGAGTCCATGACTATTGGCCCTAAAGATTCTAAACTAAATACAAGGGACTCCATCATATAATGTTGAGCCCGTTTATAAGGAAAATGCAGTTGAAGGATTGGATTTTCCTAGTTTGAGAATTGTTGCTTGATATATGAAAGCAAGTTTGTCATTAGTACCTAGTGGGTTATGAAAAAGGCAAGAAGGCTTCAATGAGTAAAGATTAATGGAATAATTTTGATGCATCCATGAATTAATATGATATGATTTGGTCACGACACTCATATTATGAATCATGATGGTACATATTCATGGTGCATTGAGTGCATGCATACTTGTATGGAACAATCAATTCTATTATTGAATTCCATGAAAGGAAATAAATTCTAATACTCTTAAGCAATTTTTTGGTAGAAAATGAGTGGCATTAATCCCTCATCCTAAAAAATGAAGTGGAAAATAATTACTCGTGAATTTAGAGATATGTATCTTAGTGGGAAAGTGGTTATGTAACTCTTATTTTCAACCCTTTAGGTTGTTGGAATAAATGTTTGATTGACTTATGAAATGCTTAAAATGATTGTGATATAAATATATAATGAAAAGATAGTTTCATTTCAATATATCTTAAATCAATTGAATGTGATAGAATTATTATATGTCTAATGATTTTGAGATCATTTCAGGTGATGTTATACATTTTGCAAAGAAAATATAAACATGATATTACTACAAAAATTAGCATATATGTAAGGGTTGTTGCAACATGGAAAAATTGTTGGAGATATATAGGATTATTATAATGACAAGATCAAGAAATTCCTTGAACTAATAATGGGAAAACTCACCTTGGATGACTGTGCTAATTGGTTGATAATATTGTTGGAATATGTGCCATTTATCAAAGACAAATAGATGAACATACAATATATTCTCAATGGATCATCAATATTATTTTACAGTAAGATAAAGTCAGAGGAGCACAAGACACTTGAATAAATTATTCAAAAGGAAAAAAAAATGCTTTAAGCAGTTATAAGATTAGGTAAATCCTCGTAAGGTTTAGGAGAAGAAAAGGTCATTGAAGTGTTGGGGTTGTGGAGGAGAAAACCTAGTCCATGATTTCACTCATCAATAACAAATGAAGGATAACACATATAAACTCTAGACACATGAAGCAAAAACTAATATTATAGAAAGAATTAACTCAAAGAGGAAGAGTTTGAAATGTTGGAGTTGCAAAAAGGAAACGTTTTTTTGTATTACCCTTATAAATAACATGAAGGCAGGGAAATCTATGATGTGGAAGAGACTACCTCAAAGAAGAAAGAATAAACAACGTGTTAAAGGTTTGTACAACAATGGGAAATCAACAAAATGAATCCCTAGAAGTGGCAGTAGAGCTTTCTAGGAGTTGGCTAGTTCCTAGAGAAATTAAGAAGGCTAAGGCAATGAACTTTGATGGTGAGGTGAAGAGAAATGACGGAGAATCTGAAGAATATATCTAATATAATGAAGAAATCAATGAAACGTATATAACAAGATTATAATATTTTAGTAAATATTGATGTCTAACTAAGGTAACCCACTTGCATAGGAATTCAAGTGGGATGGTTCCTCCTAGACTATTTAGAAATATTTTGGAATTTTAAGGTTTCCATAGACCTTAGGAAATACTCTAATTAACGTTTGTGAATTTGATAGTTTGTTGAGTTTCCTTCCTACAATAAATGTAAAGAGAAGATATTGAATATGTAAAATCAAGTTGTACATTTAATTACAAAACCACGTAAGCATGAGAAGGTTTGGTTTGTTACAAATATCAAAATATATTGAAATACTAAAATCAAAATTTAATAGGAGTGAATTGGTTGTTGAATTGAGATGTTATAGTTCATCCATAAATTAATTAACTAACAATATATGTGTGTATGAATGGAATGGAATATGTGAAAGTATGACACATGCATGAAAATATGTACATGATTGGGTGCATTATGAGAGATATTGTTTGAAAGCATGAATTGGATACATAGTTGAAGTGCCCCTTTTTAATATTCATTGAAATTTGTATGTAATTAAATGAAATGATAGAGTACTAACTAGATGTGAGATTGAGATGATCTTAAGGGTCGTTTAGTATTAGAACTTCAAGTGTTGTAAGGTAGCGACCTGAAAATGGACCTTATGAAAATTATATTAAGGAGGCACAATTATGAATGATGAAGAGAATGATAGTAGATGTAGGTCAAGAAAGTCATAAACGTAGCTAGTTGGATTCCTTGAAAATATTTCATCCAAGAATGCATGTTGATGGTAGGCAAGTAAGTAGGGAAAACTTCAAGTGGAGACAAAAATGTAATGAAATTGGGTAAGAACTATTTTTGTTGATTTGTATATATTTTGTCTATCCAATTTAATATTTAGTAAAATATTAGTAACATGTGCATGCATGAATTTTCCATGTTAAGCATAAATTAAATGAAAAAATAATACACTCGTGAGATCAAATGTGTCCGGTAATGCATCGAGAGTTTGCAAGAAAGTGTGGGGGGTATGAAGTAAATGTAGGGAATGCATTGTGTTCATGAGTCCATGACTATTGGCCCTAAAGATTCTAAACTAAATACAAGGGACTCCATCATATAATGTTGAGCCCGTTTATAAGGAAAATGCAGTTGAAGGATTGGATTTTCCTAGTTTGAGAATTGTTGCTTGATATATGAAAGCAAGTTTGTCATTAGTACCTAGTGGGTTATGAAAAAGGCAAGAAGGCTTCAATGAGTAAAGATTAATGGAATAATTTTGATGCATCCATGAATTAATATGATATGATTTGGTCACGACACTCATATTATGAATCATGATGGTACATATTCATGGTGCATTGAGTGCATGCATACTTGTATGGAACAATCAATTCTATTATTGAATTCCATTAAAGGAAATAAATTCTAATACTCTTAAGGAATTTTTTGGTAGAAAATGAGTGGCATTAATCCCTCATCCTAAAAAATGAAGTGGAAAATAATTACTCGTGAATTTAGAGATATGTATCTTAGTGGCGAAAGTGGTTATGTAACTCTTAGTTTCAACCCTTTAGGTTGTTGGAATAAATGTTTGATTGAATTATGAAATACTTAAAATGATTGTGATATAAATATATAATGAAAAGATAGTTTCATTTCAATATATCTTAAATCAATTGAATGTGATAGAATTATTATGTGTCTAATGATTTTGAGATCATTTCAGGGGATGCTATACATTTTGCAAAGAAAATATAAACATGATATTACTACAAACATTAACATATATTTAAGGGTTGTTGCAACATGGAAAAATTGTTGGAGATATATAGGAGTATTATAATGACAAGATCAAGAAATTCCTTGAACTAATAATGGGAAAACTCACCTTGGATAACTGTGCTAATTGGTTGATAATATTGTTGGAATATGTGCCATTTCTCAAAGACAAATAGATGAACATACAATATATTCTCAATGGATCATAAATATTATTTTACAGTAAGATAAAGTCAGAGGAGCACAGGACACTTGAATAAATTATTCAAAAGGAAAAACAATGCTTTAAGCAGTTACAAGATGAGGTAAATCCTCGTAAGGTTTAGGAGAAGAAAAGGTCATTGAAATGTTGGGGTTGCGGAGGAGAAAACCTACTCCATGATTTCACTGATCAATAACAAATGAAGGATAACACATATAAACTCTAGACACATGAAGCAAAAACTAATATTATAGAAAGAATTAAATCAAAGAGGAAGAGTTGAAATGTTGGAGTTGCAAAAAGGAAACATTTTTTTGTATTACCCTTATAAATAGCATGAAGGCAAGGAAATCTATGATGTGGAAGAGACTACCTCAAAGAAGAAAGAATAAACAACGTGTTAAAGGTTTGTACAACAATGGGAAATCAACAAAATGAATCCCTAGAAGTGGCAGTAGAGCTTTCCAGGAGTTGGCTAGTTCCTAGAGAAATTAAGAAGGCTAAGGCAATGAACTTTGATGGTGAGGTGAAAAGAAATGACAGAGAATCTGAAGAATATATCTAATATAATGAAGAAATCAATGAAACGTATATAACAAGATTATAATATTTTAGTAAATATTGATGGCTAACTAAGGTAACCCACTTGCATAGGAATTCAAGTGGGATGGTTCCTCCTAGACTATTTAGAAATATTTTGGAATTTTAAGGTTTCCATAGACCTTACGAAATACTCTAATTAACGTTTGTGAATTTGATAGTTTGTTGAGTTTCCTTCCTACAATAAATGTAAAGAGAAGATATTGAATATGTAGAATCAAGTTGTACATTTAATTACAAAACCACATAAGCATGAGAAGGTTTGGTTTGTTACAAATATCAAAATATATTGAAATATTGAAATCAAAATTTAATAGGAGTGAATTGGTTGTTGAATTGAGATGTTATAGTTCATCCATAAATTAATTGACTAACAATATATGTGTGTATGAATGGAATGGAATATGTGAAAGTATGACACATGCATGAAAATATGTACATGATTGGGTGCATTATGAGAGATATTGTTTGAAAGCATGAATTGGATACATAGTTGAAGTGCCCCTTTTTAATATTCATTGAAATTTGTATGTAATTAAATGAAATGATAGAGTACTAACTAGATGTGAGATTGAGATCATCTCAAGGGTTGTTTAGTATTAAAACTTCAAGTGTTGTAAGGTAGCGACCTGAAAATGGACCTTATGAAAATTATATTAAGGAGGCACAATTATGAATGATGAAGAGAATGATAGTAGATGTAGGTCAAGAAATTCATAAACGTAGCTAGTTGGATTCCTTGAAAATATTTCAGCCAAGAATGCATGTTGATGGTAGGCAAGTAAGTAGGGAAAACTTCAAGTGGAGACAAAAATGTAATGAAATTGGGTAAGAACTATTTTTGTTGATTTGTATATATTTTGTCTATCCAATTTAATATTTAGTAAAATATTAGTAACATTTTCATGCATGAATTTTCCATTTTAAGCATAAATTAAATGAAAAAATAATACACTCGTGAGATCAAATGTGTCCGGTAATGCATCAAGAGTTTGCAAGAAAATGTTGGGGGTATGAAGTAAATGTAGGGAATGTGTTGTGTTCATGAGTCCATGACTATTGGCCCTAAAGATTCTAAACTAAATACAAGGGACTCCATCATATAATGTTGAGCCCGTTTATAAGGAAAATGCAGTTGAAGGATTGGATTTTCCTAGTTTGAGAATTGTTGCTTGATATATGAAAGCAAGTTTGTCATTAGTACCTAGTGGGTTATGAAAAAGGCAAGAAGGCTTCAATGAGTAAAGATTAATGGAATAATTTTGATGCATCCATGAATTAATATGATATGATTTGGTCACGACACTCATATTATGAATCATGATGGTACATATGCGTGGTGCATTGAGTGCATGCATACTTGTATGGAACAATCAATTCTATTATTAAATTCCATTAAAGGAAATAAATTCTAATACTCTTAAGGAATTTTTTGGTAGAAAATGAGTGGCATTAATCCTCATCCTAAAAATGAAGTGAAAATAAACTACTCGTGAATTTAGAGTATGTATCTTAGTGGGAAAGGGTTATGTAACTCTTAATCTCAACCTTTAGTTGTTGAAATAACATGTTTGATTGACTATGAAATTGCTTAAAAGATTGTGATAATAAATATTACTAATGAAAAGATATTTCAATTTCAATATATCTAAATCAAATTGAATGTGATAGAATTTATTATATGTCCTTAATGATTTGAGATCATTTCAGGTGATGTTATACATTTTGCAAAGAAAATATAAACATGATATTACTACAAAAATTAGCATATATGTAAGGGTTGTTGCAACATGGAAAAATTGTTGGAGATATATAGGATTATTATAATGACAAGATCAAGAAATTCCTTGAACTAATAATGGGAAAACTCACCTTGGATGACTGTGCTAATTGGTTGATAATATTGTTGGAATATGTGCCATTTATCAAAGACAAATAGATGAACATACAATATATTCTCAATGGATCATCAATATTATTTTACAGTAAGATAAAGTCAGAGGAGCACAAGACACTTGAATAAATTATTCAAAAGGAAAAAAAAATGCTTTAAGCAGTTATAAGATTAGGTAAATCCTCGTAAGGTTTAGGAGAAGAAAAGGTCATTGAAGTGTTGGGGTTGTGGAGGAGAAAACCTAGTCCATGATTTCACTCATCAATAACAAATGAAGGATAACACATATAAACTCTAGACACATGAAGCAAAAACTAATATTATAGAAAGAATTAACTCAAAGAGGAAGAGTTTGAAATGTTGGAGTTGCAAAAAGGAAACGTTTTTTTGTATTACCCTTATAAATAACATGAAGGCAGGGAAATCTATGATGTGGAAGAGACTACCTCAAAGAAGAAAGAATAAACAACGTGTTAAAGGTTTGTACAACAATGGGAAATCAACAAAATGAATCCCTAGAAGTGGCAGTAGAGCTTTCTAGGAGTTGGCTAGTTCCTAGAGAAATTAAGAAGGCTAAGGCAATGAACTTTGATGGTGAGGTGAAGAGAAATGACGGAGAATCTGAAGAATATATCTAATATAATGAAGAAATCAATGAAACGTATATAACAAGATTATAATATTTTAGTAAAT